>JAHWXV010457274.1:0-13755 GCA_024586415.1 Phrixothrix hirtus
CGTCTTTTCCGGCTTGAAAAATAGGAGAATGGATTTTATGTAGAGAAAATAGGTAAGATTTTATTTGTGCCCACCCTCTTTCAGAACTCACGAGCCGCCACTGAGTGAATCGACATAATCGTTATATTCAAGAAATTCATATAGAGCATCCATAGTAATTGATTGTTTCAGTCAGTATTTTGGCGAATCGTGTTAATCAATTTTTTATCGATGGAACTCTAAATCTACAATATTATGTCGTGGTTTTAAAAATTGAACTTGTTTTAGCAGTTATCACTTTTTCTCCAAATCTAAATAACTAAAATGGCGACCGCTGATATTATTTGCTGTATCTGGGCTATACATTTGTAGACAGATGAACAAGGAGAACAAGTTCAGTCAGTCGCCCAAATTAAGTCCTTTAGATTTATTTCTGAAGACGTTAATTAAATACGGAAGTTATATGAATCGACTAAAGAAATACAACAGATACTAAAAGAAATTACCTAGAGCAATTCCTTAATGACATTTTGAAAAGTGCTTTTCCCTTCTAGTGCTTTAGTTGCTGATTAAATAAATTAATTATTACAGGATTGTTTTAGAATTTTGTTATAAAATTAAAAGATTTTTCAATGCCCGTGAGGCTTCATTAACACAAGTTGAAACTAAAAGCGATAGAAGGAAATTTACTATCCTATAAAATGTTATATTTCACTACGCGCAAGAGGATAATATTCTAAAAACATTTTCACAAATAACAAATTTATTACATCGATCTTGTTCTAACTAGCCCAGGTTATTGGAAAACTAACTGTGTTATGGAGCATGAGAACCGTCATGATTGTAAAGCAATTTCTCAATATACATTATAATGAAGAATAGTTATTTTTATAACAAAATATCTTAAGATTGTTATTTGAACTTTTTTAAATGTCAATGTCCCAAGAGAACAACAGTTGCATGGTAAAGTATTTATGTAGGTAATAATGATTACTATATACAAAGCATTTTACTTAATTTTGCGAGTGATACGTTTGATTAACCCTTCTTATATCTTGTAAGACCTGGGTCGATTAACTCATTTTGTAAATTATAAACAAAATAATTAATTTGAAATTAAGATTTCTGTTGGCAAACTAAAGTCAAAGTAATTTAAACAGTGAAAAATTGAACATTTGCTACACCATCATTATGTAGTTTTTATTTTAGTTTAATGTTTTTTGTTGATTTCTGCTTTATTACTTATTATGTTGTTAACATCACAATCATATTAGACGTAATTTCCGTTTCTATTAAAAATACCTTAGAACACTAACTTTCATTTATGAATTTACAAAGATCCAAATATCGCGGATGCGCATAGAAACTGCTTGTGCAATGTGTTTTACAGACAATTGTTACAAAGTAAAATGAGCACACCTTAAGACGAATGATACTTACGTATATTAATTGTAGATGCAATAGTCATGTGTTAAAATTATGTTAAAATATGACGTCACATGATATTAGTAATTATTTTTGAATTTCGTACTTAACTAAGATCATATTTTTGGCTTTGTTTGGAGTTTTTTCAAAGGTCAAATATTTTGTTTTTCTTGATGTCATTGAATTACAGATATAGTTTACATGATATGGATGTTTATATGCTGGTTCAAGGTTAATTATGGATATCTTCCCAAAACCGTAGGATGACGGACTTATTGTATACATGGTGTTTACGTGCTATTCCCATTTGAAAAATTTCTCATACAACCAGTGATTGTAAACGTATCCTGTGAATAATTCTAGGAACTCAATAAAACTATTTTAATAACAAAAGTTTTACTTATATAGCAAGAGAATATGGGTTCGTGTATTTATAACGATAGCGGTTGCAGTTGCTGGCCTGGGTTGACTACAGATGAACACAGACCCAGTAAATCCTTATGTTTTAACTTCGATGTTGGATTCCAAAGAATGCTATATTGTGGAACAAGTGCGCGAAGCAGACTTTTTACATAAATGTGAATATTGTGATACAAGCCGTTAGGCGGGTAGCGCAAATCGCACCAGTGCAAAAAACGCTTCACGCTTATCTTGCACATTATACTTGACTTCATTTAAAAAATGAGTTATAAAAATTCTTTGATTTTCTTTATTATACTAATTATAATTAATAATGTAATTTCTCATATTTCACACTCGCTGCTTCACCTAATGATTTCTCCAGAACACTAGCACAGCAACAATGACACTTTTAAAACAAAGAAAACTAAAGGTAAAAATATAACATTTCATTGGTAAGTAATTAAATTAGGTTAAATTAGATCAAGGATAAATTTAACAGCCATCTACTGTCTATTTTATACAATGGTTACGTAGAATTTTTTGTTAAATCAATTTGCAGCCAGTGGAATGCAGCACACTCAACAGTTAACCGTTGACTGCAACTGAACACATATTGTCCTCCGATCTTTAATGTTTTTGGTCTGATATTATAAACGGTTTATTGTAATATTTATAGTTCTTCTTTATAATATATTGAACTGCATATTCAGTAAAAGAATAAGACAGAACCTGTTTTTACCGACATCTGAAAAAGCTTCCTTTAAAATTACGAAGAAATGATACATATCATTTTTGGACGTAGTCTCCATGACATTGAATGCAAGTATTTCACCGCTTCAGAATGCATGGATACTATAGGACACCTGAAAAGTCACGCACCATAGGAATTATAAGTAACTTTCAACAATACAAGTTAATAACACATTTATTTACAATATATTTCACAAAACTTATTCAATATGGCCTCCGTGTAAGTCAAAACATAATTGAAAACGATCTCCCGCGCTGCGGAAAATGTTCGCCACTAATGCAGGCGTAATTGAACGACACACAGTTGAGATGCCCTCTCTCAAATAGTTTTTGTCTCTAATCTTGACTGTGTACACTTTGGATTTTATATAACACCACACAGAACTATCCATCGGGTTTAAGCGCGGAGATCGTGGTGCCCATTCAATTCATCCTCTACGATCAATCTAATGTGGGAAATTTTCATCTGGCCAATGACAAACTTGTGTACCATAGTGTGGGGGTGCACCGTCCTGCATGAACCATTCTGGTTTTCCAGGATCATCTTCTGACATGTGGTGTAACAATTGTAAGTTATACGGATGAAACTTATTCTTCTGCAAAATATCCCATATAGTGCTTCGAGGAACGCCCAGTTCCGAGCTGGTATGGCGAATTGATTTTTTGGGACTCGCAATAACCTTTGCCAAAACTCCTTTCACAACCTCTTCTGAAGTAGTGGGACGGCCACTTCTTTTAGCATCAGCTACATTACCCGTAGCTTTGAACTTAGCTAGCAATCTGCCAACCGTTGTGTGCGACACTGGCTCCGTTTAGGATGCATCATATAAAATTCATCTGCAACTCTTCTGTTAGAGAATCCTTCTCTTCCACAGAGAAGAATAATCTCTACCCGCTCTTCAGTGGTCAACAGTCCTGAAACAAGAAAATACAAAATTAGTGAAATCCCTATGGTGCGGGACTTATCGGACATCCTGTATGTTTAAACAGTTCTTTGGACTATAACTATTCGTGCGCTACGGTTTTAACTTCTTCATTACATCTGAAATGCTTTCCCTCCAGCGCTTCTTCGAGCTATCCGAACACACAGAAGTCATTAGAGGCGGGGTCTGATGAATAAGGTGGGTGTATGAGACATTAAAATTTGATATCGTGCTGCAACAATACACCTGAGATGAGGGTCCCTCATCGTTCATTTACACAGATTTGAATAAGAAATATTGGTTACGGTCATTCCCCTTGCATTGTCATGTTCCAAAATTACTTTTTTATATGCCAAAAGAGAATCAGCATGGGCTGTGTTACTTTAAAACTTTTTATATCAGTCGGACACGTATTGCAGGGCCAAACACGGTTCACCGTAGTGTGCTGTCATCATGCGATGAATTTTAATTGTTTTGCCACCTTCATTACTCAAAAAGTGCATTATAAATTGCTGTTGGTGTATGTTGATAGTGGGACATCCATTTTGTTACTGAAGCTGTTGCCTTCTTCTAAGTTATAATACCACTCTGCCAGCTCTCGGTCATTTAGTGAAACTCAAGGAGCACTATTATCACATACCAAATCAATCATATAACTGTTCGAATTTTATTGTATTTTTAAGGTTTTATTTGACACACCCTCGTAATATAGGTATACAGGACGTGTCAGCCGTCTGTATGTTGTTGATAGTGGCTTAGGTATTAGAGACATCAAAAATTATTTCAAATAAAAGTTTATTGTATAGTAATTAAGTGTTTTATTACCTAAAAATATTTTGGATTCTTGGCGAATGTTATAGAAATTGTTTACCTGCTTCGAGAATTTACAGAGAAAGGTATTCGAATAGAATACACCCATAAGTAAACAGTTTTCAACGACTACTGGAAAGATTGGTGACAACGGGAAATGTGAAATACACAACTCCAAATCAAAATAAAATCGTAGTCAACGAGGAAAATGAGTTTTTGCTATTGGCAGCCGTTATTGAAGGTCCGTATCTTAATTAACACACTTTAGGTTCACGTTTCGACATTAGCACTAGATCAGTTGGGCGACTTTTGAAAAAAAAACCACTTCCATCCTTATAAAGTGCAACTATACCAGAAATTACTTCCACATCACTATCAGAACACACTCAATGTCTGTCAAGTTTTTGAAAATAAAATTCAAACTGAGCCAGATTTTTACGGTGTCGTTCTGTGGATGGATGAATGCACCCTTAATAACAATGGATTTGTTAATGGCCATAATAATCACTGTTACTTTGATTTCAACTCACACATTGTGTCGGAAATTCATCGACAGAATAGGTGGTCTGTAAACGTCTGGGGAGGCGTGGCAGCATTGACACTCAGGTTATTGGTCCATATTTTATCAATGCCACTTTAACCGCAGAAAAGTTTTACAATTTTTTAATTAATAAGTTATATGAACTGCTGGAAGGTGTGCCTTTAATAATCAGACGGACCATGTGGTTGCAAATGGATAGTGCTCCTGCGCATTACAGCTTGCGAGTTCGGGAGTGGGAGAACGAACTGTTCCATGAAAAATTGATAGGCAGAGGAGGCCCCATTGTTTGGCTAGCCACGTCCCCCGACCTATCACCATTAAACTTTTTTTTGTTGGGTTACGTAAAAAACTTGGTGTATAAATAGTCACCGACCACCCACGAAAACATGAAGCACCGAATAATGCATACATTTGGAACAGTTTCAATTAACATGTTGACACGTGTACAAAGATCGTTTGGCGAACGAATTCGTTTATGTTTAAATAATGAAGACGCCCATTTCAAACAATACCTGTGATAAGGTACAGGTAGCAATAAAGTTCATTTTAAGGCCTTTACTTTGTTTTTCAATTGTTGTCAAAGCATAGATTGTAAATAATTTCAACGACATAAAATTTCTATTTCTAATAACAACTAAACGAGTAAAGATAAGTATAGGGAAAGTAATATCCGTGTGATAGACAATAAAATGTAAAATTCAAAAACGTTAAAAAAACTGGAGTGGTTCATTTGAAAAAAATATGTTATAAACGTTTCAAACTTGTAAAGCTTAACGGATTACATGCAGCCCTCTCTAATTGTGACAACATTTTTCCAAAAAACGTAAGATAAAGCATTTTATAATAAAACCAAAATTTTAAACGGTATCTCCCTGACTTATTTAGTTCTCGAGATATTCGAAAAAATGCTGACCAAGGGCTATTTTAAAAAAAAAACAGTTGAATAACTCGAAAACTGATCACTTTAGATTCTGTATACAGTTGAATAACTCGAAAACTGATCACTTTAGATTCTGTATATGGTACACAAATTCAGCTTAGAATGAAACGGGAAATCTAAAAATGCAATAATATACAGGGTGTTTCATTTACAATAAGATGTCTTGGTTGTATGTAGGCCAATCCAAACATCTTGTGTAATCCAAAATATTTTTGGGTGATAGAACACTTAACACGTTAGGCACGGGTATAGAGTATAAAAATTGTGTCCCCTAGGACGGAGCTGATTGTATGTATGTATGTATGTCTGCATTTTGTCAAATATTTTCTAATTGTACAGTAATATCCACGACTAGCTAATGGAAATTATTCACAGAGACGGGTAACTTTCATATTCTATGCATTTGGTATTGTAGTGGGACATCAAGGAAAGCCATCCTCGTTTTCGAACGTTTAGGGTAAGAAAGAACTGTTGTTTCGCCGTCTCAAGGGAACGCTAGAGTGAGACATCACTTAGATGTCACTCCGTGCCTAACGTATTAACTACAATAAACTTTTATTTGAAACAATTTTTGATATCCCTAATACCTAAACCACTAACAACAAAATACAGACGACTGCCACACCCTATATACGTTTTGCATTAAATTTTAAAAATGATACGCCAATTGCATAAAACATATCGAACAAATCAAATTTAAAACAAAAGATATACGATAATGCTTAGACATTGAATTGTAGTTATATTCAAGGAACGTTTATCTTATTTGTTAAAGTTAAACATGACATAATACATCTTCAAGTCAAGCTATATTAAACCACTTAACAATATTCTACGACTTTTTTAGAATTTTATCTCTTTGTAGTTACACTAACAATATACGTTTCCCGAAGGCAGCGAGACATTTGTATATGTAGTCTTCGTAATGATAACTAGCACAATATCTATTTTATTTTATGTCTCAGTTATACTAAAGGCTTTTATTAAATTACAATACTTAATACCTTTTTATGGCATTTGATTTATGATTTGCGAATATTGTTTTAAATTCATAGAACGCATCTCATAATTTTGGTCAAATTCTAATTAAGCTGCGGTTGCCAAATGTGGTTGTAAATTATGTATCGTTTGTAGCTGGTGTTTAGGGTTTGATTCAATTTTACTCTGTAAAATTAAGGATAAATTTAATTAAGTATTTTAATATTCATAAATTTTAGCAAAATTTCGAATGATGTTTAATTTAGAACATCTAACATTATTTAAAATAAATGTTAAGTTAGTAGAGTGGTTTTAGCAAGTTTATATGGGGAAAACCGAAAGGACGTACCTAAAGGATTAGGACACTTTCGCAAGGCTTTCAACTCGGGTAAAACCCGCTTGTTATCCAGATTGATAGGACTACAGGGCGGAAACCAACTTACTTCGCATCATCTACACCGGCAATGCTTATTTCCATAACTGTAAGGTTTTGTATGAAAATTCCCTTAACTTTAAAACGAGATAGGTTTATAACGATTTTTTAAATGTATTCAGAATGAGAGGTAGGAATTCACGGTTATGTTACAGCACCTTAGTAGCAATGGTTGGAGTTGTGTGTTTTTCATTATGATTGTAATAATTAACACATTTTCCTGCGGTGTTTGTCGTGTAAAGTTGACTTTAGTTAGTTAGGTTAGAATTAGTTCGTAATGCTACGCTTCCGACACTTACCACTAAATCTTAAGATTTATCACTCAGAAACTTTCACGCCTGTTTTGAACTATTCTTGTTGTTTGATCTTACTTGACTAAGTTTTCCTAAAACTCATCCTTCCGTGACAAAATACAGTCCTTTTAGCTATTCAATCAATTATCTGTTGTCTCGTTGTAGGAACGTCACAGCAAATTATAATAACTAATATTTCGCAGTAAAACGATACTTCTTCTACGAACTTAAACTTGATTATTAAATTTAGGTTGCTTTAAAATGTAATCAGATATCATTATGGGTTTTATCCTAGGCAATTTCTAAATTTCGCTGGATAAATATTTTTACATTTTTCAGTGAAATAATAGTAAGATTTTAAAATAATTTTAAAAAGGTGTTTGTTAACAATCTACAATATTTTTTAACCCAAAATACATACATTTATGGAAAAATTTTCAATAGCACCTTGATAAACTTTAAATCCTCTGCTTTAATTATTTCCTGGATTCATCTGTGATGCCACTAAACGCTGTGAACCTTAAATATCTACAGAACTGAACCATTGTGACGCTGCCGATTTTTTTGCTTGTATAAATAAATGATACTTGTAGTGATTCAATACTAATAGATCGCTCGATATATTTTTTGCCAGTTCTATAAGAGGATTGATCGATTAATTCAAGGTTATTTTCCAGTGAATAAAATTCGAATAATTTTAATATCATTCCGTTTTAAATTTGAAATTAATTTTCCGTGTTTCAAAAATTTTTGAGGCTTAACGATTACGCCGATTTAATGCCATTTACACAATTACTCAGTTGGCATGGGTATTATTTTGGCAGTTTTAAGTAATTTGTTCTAATTATATTTATTTCGTTCTTTATTTTATGAATGAACTGGTTTTTAGTTGGCTAACCAACGTATTTTTAGGCCTTTATTATGAATTATGTCTAAGGATCGGTACACCATATTTACTGCACTATTATAATCTTTACTTGCAAATAAATTAAAAAAAAATATACTAATGTTTATTTAAATTTGGTAGATTCCCATCATAACGATATTTACTTCCAATAATTAACAAAGGTTCACAGTTTATATGAATGTATTTTTAAAACATAAGAATCAAAAAATTAAATAGATATACATGCACCTTAAATTCGACAATGTTTACTCAAGATACAATGACCTGTCTATAATTGAATTTTGTCTGGAAAAATGTAAACTCAAAGTTGGGTGACTTTTACTTTCTAAGGCAGATACTCTAGGTCGTAAATTTTAATCTCACTTTAAAATAAATAATTTTACATTAAATGTCTCGAAAATTTTACTTTACTGATATGTCGAAGTTATAAGATGCACATTTAAAACTTTAAAATAATTTAAATATTATGTCGGTTTTTGATCAAATAATTTTTGCAGTTTCGTTGCCTTTTGAATTTAGGATTTTTGTAATCATCTCAGGTCTCAGGTGATCGATACACGTTGAACTTCGATTCCTTGAAGGCTTCAAGCCAACCAGAGCGTTTGCTATAACAGAACGGTTGACTATTAAACTTGTAACTAACCTTTTTGTGTTTTCCTGCCTCAGAAATTGTTTAGTTTCGCGTTCTATAGAATTATAATTCAGTAGAAACTCTCGAATTTTTAATTAAAATTTTATATGTTACGTTCGCGTTTTATAATTTTTTAAGACTTTTGTTGTAGCTGACAATACTTTAGATTTTTTACATTTATATTTTGAGGGTGCAATTAATCTACTTTGTGTCTGAATGAAACTTGATCTTTTCGTTGACTGTAGTAGGTTTATATCTCGCCACAGCATTTCACAAATAAAGATAATTTTTCTCGTGTGTTAAGGTGTTTTACTAACTATCTAGCGTTCCCTTTCCTTGATCCTTTTTACCAATCATGAGTCTGTATTTGAAACTTGTATGTTTTGTGTTGTATGTATGTGACCGTTAGATAACCATTTAGGACCCCGTCCGATAAATTGCAAAACCTTGCTGGATTTTTATTGTTTATGCACTATAATAGTACGCAAGCAATAACAATAATTATTATTGCTACCTTATCTTAAGGTGGCGGCTTTTGTGATGTTTTAATTTTTACAACACCCGAAGAATTCTTCTTGTGTATTTCTTTATTTAGTTTTCGGAACTTCGATGTCCAGTTTATTTGCACTTACTATGGATTTTTATTTCTACTCGCGGTTATAACTATTTACATTTTGCTACGGATTTGTCCCAACTGTCCATTTTTTATTGTCTGATAACTACTTGACTTACGCTTAGAAATATAGTTATGTTATTTTCTTTACAGTAATTTGAGAAAACTTAAATATATGTTAATATATTTCATTTTTCTAATGTTGTATATGAGTTCACTTTAATTACAAATTAGGAGGATCAAATAGAATGAAGTATTAATGCATATCTAGTGTTTAAGCAGGAACGGTGGATATAGCTCATGATCGATTGGTAATACTAAGTATCGTTAAAAGCAATGCATAATTTCGCAATTATTTAATTGAATAAAATGAAATTGTTACAATGTAGAAAGTTATGGCGAGTTTAAGGTAATAATACATGTATTATGATTATGTTAAAATAATATTTACCGTTTCATAAGCGTGCATAGCACTGTTAGGATAAAGAAGGCAATAAAAATGGAATAACTAGGAAAAGGACCGACTGAAGTCAAGAGTTTGAAATAAAACATCAAAGCGACATGCTAGGATCCCCTAAGGAATATTTATAAAAAGAGGAAAGTGGTACCACATGTGATAGGCAAATATGAGCGCTTGGTCTTGAGAACTCAAAATAAGCGGGTGCCGTATGAACTTTGTGCTGCATGTCCAATTTGGAACCGTATTATACTCTAGAAGTTATTTGTCTCAAATTGGATTTAGTTTACATCCCTAAACCGATTGAATCAGTTGGTTTGATTCAATTATTTTGAAGGCGAATTCATCATTATGAAGGAAGATAGAGTCAACATTTTAAGTACCTATCAGCATCCGATTCCTCAAGGGTTCGTCCGTTCAAGATTTCAGTTCAGGAGTGTCTTATCTCAAGACTCATAGCCAGTTTCAACGCAGAATTGCTTATTATATCTTTGAATTAATGAAATGAGCGTGACGTAATTGTTTAAAAACTTCTATCTTCGTTAAAGTATGATTTTGACCAATATAAGTTGCTATCGTGATTTATCTGTCCTTATAACGTTATTTTCAATTAGAATGCGTGAAGTGCGTCTTTATATAGTAGCGGTGCAAATTTAGGCATTTGACTGACATAACGCGCGACGAGTTTTTATACCTATTGAGATAAGTAGTCATACCCTTCAGTTCTTTATTGAAATTTGAAAATTCCTTGTGCCAAAAAGTCCTTGAGTTTTGTACAGAGATGGAAATCTAAAAGAACCAAGTATGGGCTATAGGGCAGATGGTTGAAAGTTTCCCACTTGAATTGCTGGATAAGTTGTTGAGTTCTTCTAGCCACGTGAGGCGTTTCATTGTCATGGAGGAAAATGATGCTGCTAGACAACAAACCTCAATGCGCATGCGCAGGTTTGAGGTCGTTACGTTCATCCAGTGCATTTTGATAAGCAGAAGAATGGAGACGTGTTCTAGTGCGAATTAAACAGCGTGTAGCTATCGAATTTTTAACTACTGAAAAAGTAACTCCTACTGAGATTCATCGTCGTTAAAAGGCTGTTTATGGTAACGATGCTGTTTATAGGTCTACTGTAAATCGATGGGTAATAAAATTTAGTAATTGCAAGTCTGTAGAAGCCATAATTGTTGATAAAACACGCAGCGGATGTCCGATCATTGCCATAGACAATAATCATGGCAAACTCGTCGACGATTTGATTCACAGTGACGGTGTAGTGTTAGAGGCAGCCTGGCGCCAATAATCTTGCAACATGACAACGCTCGTTCACAACCACGCGCGCAACTGAAGAAGCTCTGCAAAACATGAAGTTTGAATCGATTCAACACCCTGCTTATTCCCCCGATCTTGCGCCTTACGATTTTTTCCTCTACTCAGGAGATACCCCAAGGGTAATCGTTACACCTCGAATGATGAGGCGAAGGCAGCTATCAAGACCTGGATTCGAGAAATGTCGGAAGAATTTTTCAGTGACGGAATGAAAAAACCTGTTACAAGTTGGGAGAAACGTGTTAGCCTTAACGGTGACTATGTTGAAAAATAAATATATGATTTTAAAACTTAAGAATTGTACTTTAATGTAATTTTTGCCCGATGTTGCTATTTGTTTTTGTTTGTGCTCGACAAGCATGTGTGCATTAGTTTTCAGCCTATCCTCGTATTATCTATTTATAAGCACGTAGATTTAATAAACTTTCTTCACATTCTTCCTTTTACATAACTTTATGGCAACTCGAAAGTGTATGAATTCGTTAGGTTTACTTTGATTCTAATATACATGGTCAAGTTTTGTTGAATCTTTAATTTTTGGCCTAAAAAGTTTCTGTATCATAAATTACTTTAAAACATTTCAGTAAATGTGCCGAGAAGAAATATACATTTAATTAAATACAAACAAATATGCAAAATAAAAAGAAACAATTAAAACTCAAATAAAAATATTATTGGACGAGAGATTTAAAACATATCCTATTGTTGGCTATATTATTGGTGATTCTGTCGTTGAATCTTTACACATTTCCAATAGTATCATGACAATTCTTTTAACACTTAGATATTCCGAGATTTAAAATTAAGGCTATATAATAGCTCAACCTTTGTGAATTGATGTCCTCTTGAAAAATGTCTAACGGATTGAGGTCAGCTAACTCGATCGATTACTGCATATGAATTCTTTTCATATACACTGAATTGCGTTAGATCATCATCTTATGGAAACATATAAACCGTAATAAAAAATATAGAGCCATTAAATTTAATAATACCAGTTGTAAAATCAAATTTAAATATTCTTATAATGTAAGATGTTCTTCTATATAGAAGAGACTACGCGAGTTATGACGTGAATACAAAAATTACTTCTAAAATACAATTATTATTTTTCACGTGAGCAATTTCTCACAGAATATGTTTAAGATATACCTGATTATTGACTAAGCGATTATTATATAATATACCTTTCATTGTTGTTTGCATTACTGCATTTCCCATTGTACCATAACAAATTTTTTTGAACTAAAAAGTAATCCCTTGTCATTTTACGTCTCCTACTAAAAATATGGAACAGGTGTGAGGTCAGCTAGCTTGATTATCCAATCTCAGTTCTTCTCTCTACTCATTGATTGATAACTGCATGGTTTAAAGATTGTAGCACATGTTCATCAAATGCGCCCTAATTAGTGTCACATAGCCTTCAATTCTGAGAAAACTTGTTAAAAAAAATGTTGAAGTATCCTTAAGATGCAGGGTTTCCATCTACAAAAAAGAAATCATTCCACTTTTAACCCATAATGCCTGTCAAAATATTTATTTTCCAGGATCTACGAATATTGACTTCTCCAATCTAGATTAATTACGAACCAGAGTTTTATGCCTTTTCAAATGTCTATTTAGTATGATTGTAACTTCTTACGAAAAAGTAAGATTGCTGGCAAAATTAAGATGACGTAGCGTGAGGTCTAGTCACAAGGATTTTGTAAAATTCGGTTCTTTTGGATCGTCTTCCCTTATAAGGACAAGTTTTATGATTGATGGCCGGTATTTTTGTCCATGACCAATTGACATGCTATTTAAGATTTTCGCGCACATTAATTAAATTATTTTGCATTGTATCACTACCAGCTGGTTACACTTGTTGTAATCCACTTCGAGATCTGTCTTTAATTCTACAGTTTCGTTAAATTTAGTACTTAATTTAGTCATCCACGGCCCATTTATTGTAGGAAAATTCGAATGTACATAGTTCTTTAAATCAAGAGCATAATGTTATTAAAATATGAACATTTTTTCTATTATTTAGATTTGCCATTTTGGGTTGTTAAAATACGGCGAATGCAAAATTGACACAATTTAAATTAACTGAAGACTCTTATTTATGTGATAACTAAAACTAAACTAAACCAAAAACAAGATTTTCAACTATCTTTCCCGTCAAGTAAAGACCCTATCGTCTGTGCTATATGCAAAAAAGCAGTCAAGCGATTTTTAACCGAGCACGCCTTTTGTTCAACTAAAGAATTCCTAAATCCTAAAAAATCTCTAGAAGGTTTAAAAAGCACTTTGGTCCTGAGATATATATATATATATATATATATATATATATATATATATATATATATATAT
>JAHWXV010457283.1:0-10510 GCA_024586415.1 Phrixothrix hirtus
CTAATCGTTGCATTAAAGAACGAATTTTTACTATTATAAAGCAATTGATAATTTCTCTCCCAAAATTACTAGTAGAAAATTTACAGGCAAAATTAAATAATATAATGACTAATTAGATTTAAGTTACTAAAGCACAGAACAATAAATTATAGTAAATAAATGTTCGGTACGCAAGCAAGCAATCCGCAGGTCCCAAATCTTAATGAGTTTACGCCATCTTCGGCGGTTGCCAGTAGAAAAGTTAATGTAAACTGACCTAGATGGTAGAAGTCACCGAACGGGCGTCTTTGGCAAGACCGTGAATCGCCGTACTAGGGCTGTGAAGAAGCGGACCAAAGGAGCGGCTCCAGTAAGGAGATTCAGCAGGTGGACCACGGCGAAAGAAAACCCTCCAAAGTAGCGCTTCGGGTCCGTCCAGAAACAATCTATGTTACTAACATGCCGGTGAATTTGCAGATTCGACGGGAATTTCGAAATCCGTACTTAAAACACTAGAAAGTAAATAAACAAAATTTGATCAATCGACCTTGCACGTAGTCAAGGGGATGCCTACTCACCCTAAAAGTATAGGTGTTTTATTCCAAGAAAAGGGATCAACTACAAAGCTTGTCGTAAATAGCGGACGGAACCAATACGTGCGTCTTCTACCAATAACTAATACACAATGCTATTCAGCACGCGGAGGTATCAGATAACACTCCTCGCGAATGCAAACAAATAAAGACGAAGTTAGGCCACCCAAAGCGCACCTGACAAATATAGATGGAAATAGATGCAACTTGCAAAATCGGTCGGTCTTGAAAAAAGACCGTTACAATACCTATTATATCTTTTGTTATTAATGAAAATATAAATACTTAAAGTGAAATAATAACTAAATTAATGAATATAAACACAATAAACTATATACTTTTGAGGAAAATAAAATTTATGTTTTCCAGTAGTTACATCTAACTATGATCTTCATGAAAAAAATCACAACTTTTGATTATCAAATCGTTACGATAACACCCATGGAAAATCTAACAGAATATTCTTAATCTACGCAAAAAACTGCCTTAAGAATAATTATTAAATTCTATGTGAAACTGCTAGAATGGGGCATGGGGTGTTTTCATTCTTTCAGTTAGATTTTTTCCCCAGTTTCTTAAAAAGTTGATGGTTGAAATTTCTGAGAACTCTTCAAAAACCGTCGGAATGGATTTCGAAAGACGGGTATTGCTCCACTTGATCGGCAAGATATTTTATATAAATTACTCAATTGCAGTTGAGAAGTA
Organism: Phrixothrix hirtus; assembly: GCA_024586415.1. Classification (NCBI taxonomy): domain Eukaryota; kingdom Metazoa; phylum Arthropoda; class Insecta; order Coleoptera; family Phengodidae; genus Phrixothrix; species Phrixothrix hirtus. The sequence continues at coordinate 1,278 of JAHWXV010457283.1, forward strand.
AACCGTATTGAAGAGAACATTGAAAACAGAGTTATTGCTTTGTTGTTTAATTGTTTCATTAACCTCAGTTTTTGCAAGTTGAGAAGGATCCTCTATACTTGAGAACTTCTCTGACCCACTCAAGTTTTGCGGCTGAGGGGGTTTGTGTTTGCTCGGAACTTTTGGTTAGGAGAACATGTTCCTCGCCAGAATCTTTATTTGTTGGACTGGGTGGTTCGTCAGTCTGTTGATTAATTTCTTTTGGTTTTCTGCCGCTTTTAAACTTAGGTCGTCTTCTTTGAGGTATTTTGCAATGTCTTTATATTTTTAACGTATCTCGTGGTTCCTGTTATTCTACGTAATATTTACATATGTGATTTCTCTATATGTTTCTTGGCCTGGTGACTGCTTTTTCTCCATACCTCTTCCCCGTAAACTAGACCAAGTAGAAGAATGGAATGAGCTACTTCACTCTGCTGAAGGAGTCTATCACCCCCTTCAGCCTTTTCATGATTGCCATAGTCATGTTGGGCCCCATTCTGGTAGGCAAACTGTAGTCTTTTACTTTAGCTTTGTTTTCTCTTCGGATGAGGGGGAGGGGGAATTTTATTATTTGTTTTGCCTGCGTTAACTTTTAATTTCCACCTTTGCAAATATTTTTCTACTTGTTTGCATTTTTTGCTGCGCTCTTCATAGTTTTGCCTGCCGCTAGGACCGTCATGTCATCGACAAACTAGAGAGTGGCTGCATTGTGGATATCTTTCAGTTGCGGGATGTCCCTCACATAGATATTGTAAAGTACAGGCGAAAGGGGTGATCCTTGTGGTAAGCCCTCCTCCGCCGTACGGGTTGATGAGTTTCATTCTTGGTCTTGATGTAGAATTTTGTACCTGTTAGGAAGGATTGAATCGGCTTGACCAGGTTCAGAGGTACGCCCGCTCTTCTCATCTTTAGGATCATTTCTGCCCTCCACACCTTCTAGACCTTCTCTATGATAAAGAAGGCCGCGACGGTGTGGTAGGCGTTACCTTTTGCCTTTGCCACATAGTATCCAGGTTTGCCACCTGTTGTGGCGGAGGCAGCTTGGATCTGAATCCAAATTGTAAGGTGGGTAAAATCATTTTTTCTTCGATGAATGCTTGGAGTCGCTCGTTTAACTCACGTTCTGCTATTTTTGCCAGGTCGCTCAACAGACGCACGTTCTGCTATTTTTGCCATGTCGCTCAACAGACTTATTGGTCTTCTGTTGACTGGCTGTATTGGACCCTTGGCCTTTTTTGGTAACGTTATAATCGCTACTACTTTCCAACATTCTGGGTAATATCCTAATTTAAATATAGCACTCAATATATTTGTTATTTCTTTTACTGGGCCGTCTGGTAGACTTTTGATGGCTTGATTGGTGATGTTGTCTCCCCCTGGTGATTTTTTTCGGTTAGGTGCTTTAATTTTCTCGACTATCTCGCCTTGGTCAACTGTTATTGGGTCATGCTTTACTAGTTGTTCTGTATCTTGCCACATCACTTTAGTTTCTATTTATATACTTCTGGCAGTCTGTAGGTTATTTGTGAATTGGACCCTAAAGTGGGTTTGCTAGAGCTACCGCCTTCTCTGTTGGGTCATAGTGGTACTTGCGATCTTTTTGGATTCTTTCTCTCTGAGTATGGTTTTGAGGAACTTTCATATTTTGCGGCCCCCTTTTCTCGTCTATCTCGCCTTGGTCAACTGTTATTGGGTCATGGTTTACTAGTTGTTCTATATCTTGCCACATCACTTAATTTTCTGTTTATATATTTCTGGCTGACTGTAGGTTATTTGTGAATTGGACCCGAAAGTGGTTTGCTAGAGCTTCCGCCTCCTCTGTTGGGTCATAGTGGTACTTCCGATCTTTTTGGATTCTTTCTCTCTGCGTATGGTTTTGAGGAACTTCCATATTTTGCGGCCCCCTTCGTTTTCCGCTGATTTTATGTTGTCGTGTCATTTTTCTTCTTTGGCTACTTTTAATATTTCATCTACCTCTTTTTGAAGGTTCTTGTAGATTTCTTTGTCCCTTAGAATTCTGCTTCTTACCCATCTTTTTCTGGCACTATTTTTTTGCAATGAGGTCTTTTTCCTCATTTTTTAAAGTCCCATTTGTTCTGTGTATTCTTTGAAAATTTGATTTTGGTTTCCTCAATCGCCTGGCTTATGCTGGTGGTCAGCCTTTGTACTGCTGACTCCATTTCCCCCTCCGACTTTAGGTTAGTCGTAGTTTCATATGGTTCCATTCTGAACCTAAACTTTGGCCAATGAATTTTTTCTTTTGCTTTTTCTTCCAGTCCATTGTGGGATAGATAGTTGTCAAGTACGACCGGGAAATGATCGGAATTTAGTTCTTGGTGGATAGTCACCTTTACTTTTTCTTAATATTGACGAGAATTAATATGCCCAGGACATCCCCTCTTCCTCTTCTTGGTACTGTTGTCGGGTCGTCGGGGCTGAGTACCTCTACTCTAGAGTGTTTAGTGGCAAATTGCGATAACGTTCTTTCGCTTTTATAGGTCGAGCGGCTAACCATGATGGGTGTGTGGAATTTAAGTCCCCTCCAATTATTGTGGGACCGCATCCTATTAGGGTGTTTAGGTCTTCTTCTTTCAGTAGTTTGTTTGGCCGGTTGTGTGCTGCTATTACTGTTAATAACCTTTTATTTATATATACATGAGCTTCTACTGCCTCAAGCGCTCCTGTGCAGTTTATTTGTGGTATCTCTTTTGTACAGATCCTGTTGTCGATTAGAAGGGCTACTCATCCGCCAGGAGCACCCTTTCTGTCTTTTTTGGTTATTCTAAACTCCGAGAGATGAAGTTTTCTAGTTCATTCTTTTCCTTGCTAATGCTATTAGCGTTAAAATGCTGCAGTTGATCATTTTGCTATTGCTTGATTTATTAATGTGGGTAAAATCTTCATGATTTTTTCTTCCATGTCGTTATCTGCTGATTTTGCTTCTGAGGTTAACCCATTTTTAACTTTGTCCGCGAATGACACGTTAGATTTAATTTCTACCTTTTTAATCGTTTCAGACTTGATCTGGTCGGGGATTTTGAGACATTTTAGCCACAGTTGCAGCATTTTTCCAGTGTACTTTTTGATTTTAGGCCTTCAAATTACGGATCCCTTCCAGCACACGTTACGCATTTGTATTCGGCCATGCACCTGATTTTAGGCATTCAAATGACGGATGCCTTCCAGCACACTTTACGCATTTGTATTCGGCCATACTTCTATACGATACATGGCCGTACATCTAGCAACGGAAGTATTGAGTAGTCCTTGTTGCCCGTCTTTTTGGCTCAGTGGAGACCTTTAGATTCACTACATGTTTGATTTCGAATATTGCATTCCCTTTAGATGTTTTCTCCGTGTTCACTAACACGAGGGGAAATTGTCTGTTGCCTGTTGCCTAATCTTTTACTTTATAACATCTTTCGGTTAGGTCTTCCTCTACTTTCCATTCTGGTGTACCCTCGGGGATCCTTCGGATCACTACCTTGAGTTCTTTCTCCTCCGGTGATCAGTAGGAATGAAAAGTAATGCTCTGGCTTTCTAGTATTCGTCTCAGGGTTCTGAAGTCTTCAAGACTTTCTGTGAATAACTTTATGCCTTCTTTGATATTTATTGCTTATTTAATTTTAACATTGTTCAAGACAGCTGTTTTCTGAATGAATTGGAATTTTGTTTTGTGGCGGAATACTATTGGCGGCGATGCCCTGTGTTTTTTTCGGTGGTTTAGTCCTCTTTGACTTCTTTTTGGCCTGGGTAGTGCCCCTGGGGAAATTTGAGTGGCGGGAACTCTTCTGTAGTGTTCTTCGGAAGAACTTCTTGAGTTTTGTTCTCTTCTTCGGTGATTATCATTTTTTGGTGCTTTTTCTACTGTTTCGTCTTTTTTTGTGATTGCCTTCTTTCTTTTGTACACCTGTCTATCTTGGAAGCGGTGATCGTTTTCTATTGAATTTTTCAGCGCTTTCTGTCCTTCAAGGAGTCTTAGGATCCGTTTTCTGCCTTCTTAATGTACTCCTTATAGACCTCGGTTTCATTTTGGATCATCATTGATTTTGACTCTAATTCACTTGTTAGGTCCATGTTGTTTATTTGCAGCTTTGCTGACTTCAGGATCTTGGTGCTCATTTTTACTTTTTGCTCGCTGTAATTGATTGTACCTGGCCCACCTACTCTAGGAGTAAAGAGCCTAAGATACAATATAACTGATTCACTAAATAAAACTTAGGAGAGGCACGTGTCCCCTTCCTAAGCCTAACAGCTCACTTTGCTTTGTTAGGATACCATAAAGAAAGGCCTCGTCCAATGGCCACTAGGAAATACAAACTTAAAATTGAAATCGGCAAGAATGTCTAAAATATTGCCGATGTAGAATCAAATTAAGAATTGGGAAGCTCTCACTATGAGAGTGAAAGTGGGAAAGAAAGAAAAGAGATACCGGCGATACTAAATTTCACTTAATAACTAGCCCAAGACAAACTATATGAAGATAAAGTACTGGTTGATATTATTTTTGGCTATCAAAGTTTGCAAATAGGTGCGATCGTGATAGCAAAATTAAGACTAAATAAAAAAGAACAAGCGCTATGCATCACAAGTGTGTTACAGTATAAAACAGTACTGGTACTAGTAGGATCGTGGAAGTGAATATTTTAGAAACCTGCCAGATGTTAAGGAATATTGAGATATCCTCATGAAGTGTTCGGTTCCTTCCAAAACCTAAGATAGTCCGTTATAGTCGCAAACAACTTTCAAAAAATATTTTGAACTTTGAGTTTAACATCATTGACATAATATGTAATAATTTTCTAAAAATTTGTATATTTAAGTATAAATACTTTTTCGAGTAATATAAATAGGACTAGTGAATTAAACTTCGTAATAACAAGAAGTTTTTTGTATTCCAAATTGTTTGAAGCGCAGCACCAAATTTATATAACTCGAAAAATTGGTCATAGCAGGATTGGAAGGTTAATAGTGGTAGAACTGTTTCTACGTCACTATGAAACAAGGGATGTGGTTGGCTGGCAATGTAGAGGATAGAGAGGTCGATTTAACGTACCCTGTGGCGCTGGTGCAGTACATCTTAATTTAATGCTGCGGTACCGTGAAATAGTGTGTATCAAGGTCGATTGCTCTAACGAGCAAGTAAGATGTTCACAGTGTGATGTTTTCGAAGAAGGAACAACTCGTTTGGCTCAAATTTCAGGTGGTTTACGGAAATAATGGCAAGCAATGTCGTCAAGGTCTCCGTGAAGTTGTTGCTAGATAGGTCGCTGCATTTCGGGAAGGTTGTGCCCTCGACAAATGCCGTTTAGCTCACGAGAGTTGACTTACAAGGTAGGAACAACACACGACCGTGTTACACGAATTGCACAACATTTTTGTTGCAAAATTGTACCTCGATGGGTACCACGCCATCTGACTGACATTGAAAAATGGCACTGTAATTCCCTGGTAGGTAATCATTTGGCACATTGTCACAGGCGCGTTTAGCGTTACGCCCTACAACGATACTGATGTCCCGCTAGCTTCTCGGAGGAGGGTGAGTCCGCGACAAATTGCACCAGCACGTCCGCGCTCTAAGGAAAACGCTGGAAATATCTACAAAGATTTGAAATATAGGGGAGGCTGTATACTGAATAAAACTGTTCCTTGGAACAGGAAGAAACGGTTCCGTGGCCTACAACTGTGTTGTCCCGGGTTTGCCGCTTACCTGGCCCCCAAATAATAATATAAGTTAAGACCTAGGCAAGAAGGGGAGGGGGGGTACCTGAACTAACACATATGCCCTGAAATACAAGGTAATAACTATTAACTTATTCTAAGTTCAAAATTAAAGTCTACTTGGGTAACACTATTTATCTATTGCTAAAGAAATAGCTTATTTAGCATACACAAAAAAACAGTACAATACAAAGGTTTACAGGTAACATCTCGGTCTCTTGAATGTGGCCTAATTCAAGAGGTACAGGGAAAACTAATTAGTCTACTATAACTAATATTATTGTTTAAATATACTAGTTACAGTCAACGCAGATATGCGCCCATAAGATGGACAGGAATTATGTATTAATAAGCTCCACTCGCAACGGAAATGTTTGAGCTGGCCTCTACAATACTTGACAGCCGGAACTGTAAGTTAAACTGGATTCTCGCCGATATATCTCGACTTTTCACTTACGCCCTTTACAGGCAAACAATAGGGAATCAAAAGAACAATGTGATAAAAAATACCTTAGTCTTAGTTGTTACTTCGCCAGATTGCTCGATTGCCCACAACCAGAATCATCAGTCGTGATTTTATTTATAGATTCCTGCATTCGCAGGGTGAACTCACGTATCCAATAACGCTGCAACCGGGGTGGAAAAAGGTAGGTGAATCCCCAGAAATTCACTATTCGATATCTTAGGCCTGGTATTCCGACATACTATATCTGCGGAACCCGTTTATTCTCCCAGACACTTCAAGAATAGAAATCACTCGCATGACCGATTCTTTCATGTACGACCTACGCGCGTTTAACTGCCACAATGCGGTGACCCCGCGACGCGTTAGTACCAATTATATGTATCGTTGAAATCCCCCAGCGTGAAAATCGCCTCGAGCTGTCAATTTAATTTTATTACATATTTCTCAATCATCACGGAGAGTAGAAAAACTCGTCTCTCGCGTTTTATCTGACAGAAAACTCTACTTGTTTTTCAATCGTTACAGAGCGTAGAAGAAAACACGTCTCTCGCGTTTTATCCGACAGAAAAAAACTCTCTCTACCTATTTATTATCTTTTCACTGTCGTCCTGCCAACTACACCGTTACTGGGAATATAAGGCGGCAAATTTTAAAAAAAATTGTTTATTAGACGGGGATCGCCAACGAAACCTGACAACATTTCAACTGTGTAGATGATGTGTACCTGGACGAAACATGGGCGTGCTCTTATGAGTCAGAACTCGATCCCTAGTCAAGTGAGTAGCGAAATCTCACCGCCCAAAAAACTGCGGCAAGAACAAAAAAACGTGAAAGTTATGGAGATAGTGGCGTATGTAGTGCAAGATAATACAGTGCACCTTCGGTCAGCATTACGCAAGAATCGACGCAATTTACAAGGACAAATACCCATTGCTTTGCTAACTGACTCTACAACTTCTATTTTTCGTCGTTAGAAGAAAATGTACACCCTTTAAAGCAGTTTTTATTTGAGGAAACAGATAATAGTCCGAGGGTGTCAGATCTGGCGAATAAGAGTGATTCACTACTTGTATTGCAGACTAAAAATGCTTTCCACGAAGACGCTTCTTTGCTTCAGAGAAATGAAAAAGTCAGAAGGAATACGGTCCCCTCATGACTATATTTGCAATATGTGGCTGTGTGTTGTCGTGGTGTAAAATCCACTCTCTTATATGGTTGACGTTTTAGCTTGACAGGGCCCTTCAAGATCATTAATACGATTTTATAATACTGTCCTGTTACTGCTGTACATGGTGGTACAACATGTCGTTAAACCATGTCTTGAAACATCAAAGAATGAGATGATTATGACTTTACCAGCAGATGCCACAACTTTAGCATTTTTTGACGTTGGTGATAATGGAGTTTTTCACAGCGCTTGTTACTTCCATGGTCAAAATGGTGAAGTCAAGTTTTATCACCAATTATTATCCTCGAAATAAACTCATTAACATCTTCCTGTACTATTCTCTTGAGCTCTACACAAACTCGCATGCGAACATCGCGTTGAAGTAAGCAGTCTCGGAACTTACCGCGCGAAAATACATCCGATGTGCAATTTTTCTGTTCATAAAGTATGGTAATATGGCCAATATTCAGGATATATGATAGTTGTCCTAATATAATTCGTCGACCTTTTCACACAATCACAACAACAGTCTTGATGTTTATTTTTATTAGATCTGTGGTTGGATCCCTAGCACTGTTCATTTTAGATTTTGACTATCTTCCATTTTTAAAATTTTATACCACCTTAGAGAGTAATAACTAAATTACAAGCCTCTTCCAACAACGAACAAACCTCTGCACATAATTTTGTCAGGTAGACAAAATTTTAGAGCAGCACTGTTCTCCACGGGTCAACTTTATTGTCTCGTAGACGAAATTGGATTTATCTGAACTCGCTCAGTTAGCATGGGTTGAAATTAGAATTAAACCGAACACGATCGTTGCTATTTAATATACAAGACACTGTACCAACTGTTTAATACTAGAGGAGAACTTTGCTGCAAAAATTTTGATAGTAAATAAGTTACGATCACTTTTGACTGTGATCTATATTAAACTTCTTATTGAAGTAATACAACTTAGATATTTTAAAGTTTACTTGTTTCATGTTACACGTTTAAAATATATACCCTAATGATGGTCTTATAATTTAGTGACCGAAACTTGTGTAGGTTTAATATATACAATAAACATTTTGGGAAACCTGGTTTTGAGTCTTTTAGTTATATTTAAGTTACGATTATTAATTATTGAACAGCCCTCGTAGATATAAATGTGGCTTCGTATGACTTGAGGCTAAAAATTGAATGTTTTAAAGATGTAGGCATAATTAAATATAGATAATTCGTTCAAATTGTAGACACATTTTATTCATAAATTGTACAACTGATATTTTATGCACTAGAATAGAAACTTGTCATAAAGAAATTAATCCTAATTATAGAAAAGTTAACTCTATCCTAATTAAAAAAAATAAACACTATCAAAAATATTCAATAGTCCATTTACTTAAGTACAATTTATATACAAATACTACTAAATAAGTTAAAAGTTACCACTAAACTAATTCATATAATTAAATATACATTAACTTTCCACTGAATTTGTTGTTGGAAATAAAATATGATAAACTTAATTATTTGTTATAATCCATTGTTTACCAAAATTTTAAATATGGAGTAAACGCTGTTAAAATAAAATATAATTAATAATTAGTACGCAAAAGATTTTTGCAAAAAACAAAAACTCAATAACTAAACAAGAATGCATGAACCAATAAACGCAAACAAACGTAATGTTTCGAAAAAGATCTATCTTCGTAATCAAGCACAATACTGAGTTAAAACAATTTGACAGTGATTTTAAATAGTTTTTCAACCATTTTTGATAAAATTTTGTTCCATGGGATACAAATTTTGCACTATTTGAGATTATATATATATATATATATATATATATATATATATATATATATATA
>JAHWXV010457324.1:0-11418 GCA_024586415.1 Phrixothrix hirtus
GTCAAGCATGCCATGAAAAATTAAAAAATAATTTAAAACATTTTATGATTATGTAGTTTTTCACTTTTCATTCAATTTGTTTTACCAATTTTATTATGATCTAATTAAATTATTTCCTTAGGTTTACTTACCTGCCTTGCCGTATAAAACACTATCTATTCAGCCAGGAAACAAAATCGGCAAGATTCCATGATGGAAACAAACAAATTGAAATGTCAGTTGATTCTTTTTGAATTTTGAGTTGACAATTATTCAGTAATTAACTTTTATGTTGTAACTTTAAAAAATGGCTTTCACCAATGCCAAGGCTTACGATATGCTCCCGTACATTTGCAAAGTTTTGAAAGTGCAGTTCTTGAGGAACGTGAATGTGCTGTTACGTATCCTGAACGAAGACACCAAATCAGAAAGGTGTTTCAGCGATTAGCGATACGTTTAAGACAAACGGGTAGTGTATAGGCCATTTCAGTCCCTATAAGAAGGCGGCGTTCGGTAAGGAATGAAGTCAATATATTAACGTTCTCGCGTATGCGAAAGCGGATTCGCACTTAAGCGTGAGAAACATTTCTTTAGATTTGGGCATAAGTCGTACTTCAGGACATCGAATTCTAAGGGATTATAAGATGCACCCCTATCATTTAGTTTTACATTAGGCTCTTTCAGATACTGATTTTTACAGCCGCCTAGATTTTTGTTATTAGATGAGAGATATGTGAAATGACAATCCCCAACTCTCTCTCTAATTTTATGGACTAATGAAGCCACTTTTAGCAGTTGTGGTAGAGTTAATTTGCACAATATGCACTATTGGTTGGACACAAATTCTCATTGGATGCAGGAAGTTGATCGCCAAACCAGGCGGAATGTTGTCCCTGAAAGGGACCGCGACTTTTTAAACATTACTTACTTAAATCTCTGGATTGGAGGAGGTAGTTTGTTTCCGTGGCCACTTAGACCTCCGAATTTAAACGTACTAGATATTTACTTGTGCGAAAGACTAAAAGATATTGTTTATCAGTCACGACCAACCACATTGCAGAACATCATGGAAAGAATTCAAACTGCCATAAACGCAATTTCTCGAGCTAAAATTGAAATTGCCATTTTCATTACTCGTCACAGACGTAATCGTTGTCTTTTGAAGGACGATGATCATTTTGAAAATTTATAAATTATCCGTTTTTGTTTATTCTGACAAGTTTTTATCATTTGACTCTTACTTTAATTAATAACGTTAAGGTGTTTGTTGTGTTTATTGTTGTTTTGGCCCATTGCCCTTTAAACATGCTTCAAATTGTGTATCTCATATAATTTGGATCGGTCCTAAGCCTAGATAAAGTGGGATGGAAGGTACGGAAAACAACGAATAATTATCATTTTGCACGATAATAAAATTGAATAACATGTTTTATACCTATGGCATCGATAGGCAAGAGAACTTCAGTCAATGATTTAATTAAATCATAATAAATAGAACAAAAAGTGAAAAACTACATAATTATAAAATATTTTAAAATTTTTTTTATTTTTTCCTGGCATGCTTGACCACGATACTTCGAAATCAATTGCTTCTAACATACGTGTTATTAATTATTCTTTTGGCGATATCTCCGAAACTAATAACGACATCGATTTGCATTCTCAACATTTTTTGTTCCAAATTTAACGGGTTTTACGATTATGATATAATTGGATTGTTCCATTTAAGATTTCCAAGAAAAATGACAAAAACTGCGATTTCTTCAAATAGCAGCCCCAAGCGGTAGCGGTAAATATCATTGTATCATGGCTACTTTTATATTAAAATTAAAAAATCATCGTACTTCTAATGAGACCAAGTTTACCAAATTCGGTTAAGTAAAACATAAGTTATAGCCAACTTATTCCGAAGGGGTTTCCCCTCCCCTCCAAGCTTTATTTACGTCTTACAGCGAAAAGTGGTTTACAAGAAAGATGTAAAATTTTAGTAACAATGCAATGTTAATATTTATTTGATAAACTTATATTGGCATATTTTCTAGGAAAATGCTGTTTTTAAGTGCCCATAGCAGTTATCCTTTTTCTAAAAGCTTTACGACTATTAGTTCCTGAGATATGATACCTGGTTCCGCTTAGTGGGACACCCGGCACAATAAATTTCCTTAATAACATAATTTAATAATTTCAGAAATGTTATTGGTAATTAAATATAACATTTGTCATAATACTTTACAATAATTTTTAATTTTAGTGTTATCTTTGAGCTTTGCTATAGTTCAAGTTTTGCCAAGAATTTAGGAATGAAAGCTCAATGACAGTATTTAATATTTGTGAATTTTTAAAAGCCATCCTTGTAGGTTTATTGTTCACATTTAAAGGACATCACTTTAAATTTGGAAAACTGCTATGTAACTTAGATATTTATTAAATTAAGTAATGCTAATAGCATGTAATGCAAACTTTGGTTTATAAATTTGTATTAAAATAATTTTTATCCATGTACATGCTGCAATATGTAAAATAAGTTTTAGATCCCTTGCGAATGAGTTACTTTCTGCGGTTAATACCAGAAAGCTATTATGTGTAATTAGTACTTAATATACAGATCAGGTTTTATAAATCTTGCACAAACTGTTTTGTAATTTATTAAATACAAATTGTCTAATATTTATATTTATGGTAAAAATAACTGAACACTGCATATTTTTATTCTAAATTCAAATAATAACAGCCCACAGCTATATTTTCGATTAATAAATGAACGATCAATATTCCATTACAATATTCTTAACATGCTGGCAGTCACAATGAAATTAATGACCATAACTACTGTCAAAGCTATGGGCGTACTAATATTGTATTTACTCCAAGAGCATCTACTACACGCTATTAAAATATAAAATCTTATATTAAATGTTAGTTAAAAGTAAATATCACACTTCTTTACCTCTTGTAAGGGATGATAATGGAATTAGGTGACCACTGTATACTTTTTCATGTTCAAAATAATTCAATAAAAATAATACCAGTCGTTAGAACAGACTTTGACCGCATACAGAGATTATGATTAGTTCTAAATAAACGGTTTTCGAACATATAAATTAACAGTGGAAAGCTGTTTAATTTACAAGTTCAATTAAAAAGTTATGTTTATATATTTTTTATTTCATGAACTGACAATCTCTCTTCATCTTTGTTCTTTTATTTTAATTCTATTTACTTTCTTTTAACGGATATTGCCTTTATTATTGTCATTAATTGGCTTACCTTCTCTTTTTTTCCTTGACTGCCTATTTTTCTTTCACTTTGTTTCGGCAGTTACTGAAATGTCTATTTTTTGAGGTACTCTTGTTAGAATTGGCATTAAAGCTATTGGATTATCCTTGCTTTTGCCATATTCGAGATTAGGGAATTGAAATACGTTTATTGACACACAATTTTTTCTGACATTACATTCTTTCCAGCGCACATGGAGTTGATGTAGATGGTATATAAGTGTCTACTATAGCTGCAGATACTGATTGTGCGAAATCTTAGCTCATAATTATTGTATTTTCCAAAGTAAAATTATCCGTTTCACCTTCTAGATGCCTATCTGTAACTGTAACTGCTATATTAACATATGCTTTTATGATTTACCAGCAGTGACACACCTGGTTTTCCTTATAGCACTTTGAATCTTCAATCAAATGTTTTAAAACTTTTAAGAAATTTTCGTTTGTCCTTCCTTCTCACAGCTAAATAAGTGCTGTCTTTAATGCAAAAATAGATGCTTGTGATGCTATACTTTCCAATACACCAATGGAGAAGCGAATTGTAAGAAATTTTCTTCTCTCAGCGGATGTTATCTATTTTATCTGCTTGGAGCTTTTCGAAACATTCACTTTAGCTGATCATAACCGGCGGTTTCGTCTGCGTTCCAAATATCTCTAGAAAAATCATACTGTTTGTTCGAAATTCGTTTAATTAAAATAATCCTAAAATTTCAAAGCTAATATCATTATATTGTTTGGAATACATATTTTCAAGTAAACAAGTTTAAGGAGCATTCTTAAAGAACGCGATACGACTTCCTTGCCGCTCTGGCGTTTGTTCTGTTGGTTGTTGTACTGCATGTTGATCGCAAGCAATTCGCATTTTGCGTTCTTTGCGGTTACGGAATTTACCTGTGCCCAAGCTTTTATTTATGTAATACACAATTGTTTACTTGTTGTGAAAACCCTTCGTGATTATCTATGTGCTACCGGTTTAATGCCACATCTGAATTTTCTCAAAGTCACGTAATTATTAGGTAGAATCGCATAAGTTAAAATCCTTTACTTCCCATCCTAATTACAACACACACCAAGAAAAGTTTTAGAAATGTAGAATCTGGACTAAACTAGGATCACTAAGTAAGTGCTACATTTCATGTTTTTGGTAACTATTCATTGCAATATCTATTGAATGCATATATTTCTTACCCTTACATCTTGTAATTAGTTAATTGTGTTCAAACGCAAGAATTTAATTACCGCCTATATCTGGATCTTGTGCAACTCACTTTTTCTAATTTTTTGACGGGTGGTCCTTGGATTAATTGTAAAGCTTAAACTCAAATTTCACACACTGGTGGTAGACCTCTCTATGGTTATTGCAAAATCTATCCAAATTTTCTTAATTAAAGCGCGACGCTCCCTTGCTTTTATAATTACTAGTTTGTAAAATATAAAGGTGGTGCAATAGGCTTTTCGTTTTTAAATATTGATTTTTAATTTAAAGAAACAAAAATACAAGAACAACTAGGATTTAAAATGATTTTACTTTAAACCGACCTTAACTATGTTGGACGACCTTTTTCCATTTTCCAGTAAAATTTCCTATACTTCACTGATACCATTTCCACGGCTTAGAGGCGACGAACTCACAACATTTTGTTTTTATATTCGAAATATTGGCGAAGTGGCATCCAGAGAGAAAGTGCCTCAATCACCTAAACAGGTGGTAATCTAATGGCGACAAGACTGGACTATATGCGGGGAACGGTAGAAACTCTAGCTTATTGAATTCTTCTAGTTTACGGTGAGTTATTTAAGCAGTATGCGTTCTGGCGTTGGCTGCTGGAATGGTATGCGACTTCTTGGATCAATGCGGGATATTTTTCTCTTAAAATTACATGTATCCCTCTAGTTCCTCGCAGTACAGGTCAATGTTTATTTCGATATCTTCAGGTCTGAGCCGAAAATCGATAACATCTTCGTAATTCCACCAAACGTACAGCATCAAATTTTTGTCGAAACATTTTGTTTTACTACAGGTTCTTCAAACTTGTCCCAGTTTAACTACTGATTTGATTTGTTAAGGTTATACAGGTAGGTCCATTTTCCATTATTAAGTTACACATTTTTGGGCGAAACGGTGATTCTGAGGATGAACAAGCAGTTATACCAGTACCCAAATCGTGGGGTACTTCTCTACATCGCTCATTTATTTTCCCTCTCATATGAAATGCTCATGGGTAAAACATCGGTTAACAAAACTTCTGTCAGATCCGTCCCATTTGTCTCTTTGTTTTATATCCACGTATTCCCTCTCACTTATTTTTAAATTTTCCAAAGAGTATTCACATATGTCCACTTCTCTGATTTTGTTTGCGATTTCAACGTCTTTTAGTATAAGCTCGCGTGCTTTAGATGGCATAATAACATCTACTTCATCGACCTTGGCAATTCCGTTTCCTGGTCTTACGGTAATTTGGTATATGTTCCAGCTCCTAAGTAGTTATTGTATTGCGTACTTTGCATATACACTCTTGCTACAGATATAGTAATTATTTCAGTTGAGAAAATTTGACGTACGTGTACCTTTCGCCTGTAAACTCGTGCAGCTGTACTATGACTCTTATGATCAAGCTAATAGAGATTCCGGTACTCCCGTATCATTCAAGCTCCAAGTCTTTGCCTGTTTACGTACCTTTCAAATTCCGATTCACGTAAATTGTTTCTGTGCGTATTTTTCGCAAAGTCGCTCGCGTGGTCTCTCCCGTGGACAGTTATACCATCTGTGGTTTGTTGTTTTACATGCCGTGAATGTTTTTCGTTCTTATGAGTTTTTAGCTGGTTCCCCAGCGTAAAACTGCTTGTGGCCGATACTTTTTCATTGTTACTATTATTAGTTTTCGGGGGATCAGCTTTGTTCCCAAATTTCGATTCAAACTTACCGTTTTGTTGAAATTTAGTTTTATGGTCGGATGTAGGCGATTGTGTTTTCGTTCCTGTTTTCCTATTTTCCGCGTATTTTGCGACTAATTCGCTTCTAAGTTTTATATCATTAGTACTTTGGGAACTACTTCATAGACCTGGCCCAACAGCATTATTCGTTTAAGTTTATTTAAATATATCTGTCGCTAATTTTATCTAAACATGTATCTAAATTGAATCTTACTCTAATCCCGTATTTTAGAAAAGTTTCGTATTCATGTTGTGAAATCGCTTCCTGTAATGTTCTACGCCTAATGAATCAATTTTTAGAACACTGATATTTAACTGTTACATAATATTCTAATTTTTTGTCTTCAAGGCGCGTGTAAATTTTTCTGTCAAGACTTTACCCAGTATGCAACCCCATCTCATCTTATCAATAAATTGTTCGGGGCGTTTTTCCGAAGTGATCGAAATAAATGTCTACGTCTTAGTTTTCATGTATACCGCAGTAATGCGAAAACACAAGGTTCTGCTTTCAAATAATGCTATTGCTTTGACTAAACACATTATTAGTTTCCACTATTTTTAATTCGGTCATACGATTCTGTTCCGCTACTAAGGTTAAATGGTTTTTTTCGCTTGTCTAAACTCACACGAGATCATACTTTTCTATCGAACTTACTAATAACTCTGAGTCATCCCCAGTCTCAAAAGTTATGTTGAACTTTTTACATAAACATTGCAAAGTAGATAATCGCTTGCTGTTATAATTGCCCGTTATTAGTTATTGGTGTCTTTTTATTACTAAATGCAGTTAAATTTCTAAAGAATTCTAACGCTTGCTAATTTGTTTTAACTAAAATAATTAATTAAAATACGCCGGGTGAACTAGTTAAAATAAAAAGAGACGCATTTTAAAAGTAATAATTGTCTACAATTGCGAACTGTCGACGCTGTTAAAATAAATAAAGCATTCACTTTTTCTTTACAGTACTCGCAAAGGTTATCTAATATTTAATCTAATGTGGGTGCTAATAATAAATGAACAGTCGCAATATAATACGTATACTTAAATAACCAATAATCGAGTAAGAACAACAATTAATACAAATTTTACAATTATTGAAAACCTGATTACCTCTAACGGAAGTTATTTAACTACACGTAGGCTTTAGGTGATTTATTGTAAACAATGAAAGCTTAAGTACCATAGGAGTCCAGGTACCTACAAAAGAATTCTAAATTCTAAATTATATAATATTTGAATGAAAATTACAATTTTGTATGTTTAATCTTGCATATACGATGACTGAGTTTACGTAAATTAAATAACTGCATCATTTACTTTTATATTGCTACTAGTGATTCTAAGAACACGTTTTATAGAACTGACATCTTCAAGTTTCGAAGAATTCGAGCTTGTCAACTGCTGAAATAGACGCTTTGACAACGGGATGGTCTTGAAAGATCGTTATCAGTTCGTGAAACTTAAACGTATTTGTGAAGAATAACTTTGATTGTCAATTTGTGAGGATTTTGGACGCAAGCTACTATTACGCCGCTGCGGCACAAAAAGACGCGTTGTCGTCTCTTGCAGGTGTTTTTATTACATTCATTGAGTTGGCATGGTAACCCATACTTTCTAGCTTTGGACGAACTGGATGTTCATATTTAAAAGTTGTTTTTCCACCCTGTCTGGTTTGCAGGCCGTTTATTTTTTCTCGCGGGTATGCTTTATACATAAGTTGCGTTATTGGAAACTGCTTTGTTGCGACGCAATGCTGTTTGCTTAATGTTGGATTATGTTATATCACATTACTTATACTTAAGCAATTTATTGCCTTCAAAATCTTTCTAACTGCTATTTCTAGGTAACGCATTTTAAAAGTTTTTAGATACTACTAAAACTGTTTTAAAAATGAGCTTAATAGGGAAATAAAATTCACGTTGTCGGTATTTGGTTTCACTTTATTGAAAGATCGTGATCCTAAATAGTCAAATCGCAATGGATTCAACAATAGCAACAGTAAGATAAATGTTACTGAATGTTGCGGAAATAGTATTTAAGTATGCCATCCTAATTGTTGTTATATTAAAACTTGAAATTAGTGAGTGCCTATGTTTAATACATTTAGGCATGTTATATTTTATTGTAGGTTTTAATAAGTACTTCTATTTTCCCAATGTATACCGTTAATTATTTAAAGGTAAAACATTTGAAAACTTACTAAAGAACAAAAGCATAATAATTTTTGTGAAACAATACGCATTGCCAAATCGATTTTTAATTTAGTCTATTCTAGTATGTATAGATTTTGGATCATTGTCGAAATTCCAAAAAGCTATGCTCATCCAGGTATCAAAAAACGTTGTTATGTCCTCTAATGGCACTCAGAGAATTTGTCTAATTTAAGATTTTGGCAGATTAATTTTTAAGCACCAGGTTAATTATTTATTACTTCTGTACATTTATATTGAACGAACACCCCTTTGTTTCTGCATTGAGTTGAGCTAGAGCCCTCTTGCTTGAAACTTAAACAATACCTTACTTACTCATATTTGAAGTTAAATTAATTAAGATATACATTATTTATTGATGCATTTCAAGCTTATTTAACGTGATATTACTATACCCAAAATTTTACTTTGTGGTTTAGTTAATGCAAGATATTCTCGTCCCGCCACTCATAGTTTAACGCAAGGTCTCGGGAATATTTCCATTTATTACAGCTACTCACGCAACTAAAGCAGTATTTCCGCTGACAAGACTTATACAATCCTAATAATCTCCACAACTGACACACTGTACTCAATTTCCTCTAAAATAGCTCCAATTTGTATTTCGTTTTATCTAACTCCTTCGATTTTTTACTCAAGTCTATTAAATCTTGTTTTTGATTCACTTACATTATTATTAAACACAATATATTTAGGCTAATTAAATAGCTTTTCAAATTGCAAAATTAAATAAGCGTTGCGAAAATTTAGGTTTACTTACCAAAATTAAGAAAGATAGCTTGCTTCAAAGTTGTAATTTATTTATTCACCATTGCCCATAAAATTGGTAATTAACAATACTGCCAATTTAAGATTTTAATGTGGTAGGAATTTTTTTCTCCTTCATCTAATACGCTTCATCTCACTACGCCTTTTCTTATATCTTTTTTGTTAAATTTTTGACAACATTAATATTTCAGGTGGTTATTGGTGATTATTATAATATAGGAGGGGGCAATATAGTGTGACGTCACGGTTTACTTAATTACCCCTACAGGACAAAAATTATATATACTTGTGTTTGTGAAGGTAAATTGCCGTGCGGATAGGTTCGTCAATGGCTTGGCAGAATTCGGTTAGTCGCAGAACTTATTGGTTGTACCTAGATGAATTATGTTTGTAAATAGCAGGGCAATAAACCTTCGGAAATTATATGTTATTCTACTAATTAATAGTATGATTATATACAGAGCTAATTCCAAAGCAAAGAATATATATAAACTAATAATAATAATAGTGTAACGAAACTAGTTAATTGTTTTACAATGTTTATTTAAATTCACTAAAATTATAATTAAATATATACACTAATTTATTTAAATATTTATTTCACAATCCACTAACCTCAAACATTTATAGTTTTATTTATACATATTTATATTTATATCAGTAATGCACAGTACAAGATTCTAACAAAAACTAACTAAGGGAATTCAATTTACTGCTTATATAGAAAAGATAAATGGTAGAAGGTGATGGATCAATCTAGAATAAGAAATTAGTCACAACAATAAATTACAATGCTATGACTCATTGCTGACCTAATTGGATAGACAGATATCAATTACCGCAATGAGTCACCTAGGATTAAATCATCTATTTTATTCTAAAGGGCACTAGATATTTCTAGCAATTTCCATTAGATTTTCATTATTTCTAATTATCGTTACAGTGCCCTTCCCTAAGACTGTTACGTCCCGTAGCAGTGATTTTGGACTTTGCACTTGCGATGGTTCTATTTTCGTTGGCGAATGTCGGAATCTGTACTGCGATCTATACTTGCAGCCCCATTTGTTGAAGAAATGGCAGTCCACAGATCCTGTCGCTGCTGGAATTCCATTTGGAGTCCAACTACACACCAGAATCTTGACACCAATGCCACGAAACACTACCTCCAACATGTTACGTACCACGTGCCAATTAACCTGGTCTAGGCCACAACCGAGCTTTGGTACCGCTAACTTTCTACTGGCGTCGGCACAAATATGTTTCTTTAAATCCCATAACGTCTTCATAACGTGGCTTTTGATGAGATAATGCTTTCGTCACAAGGTAGTAAATACTTCACATACCTTGGCGGTGAGGGCGTAGTAGGTGACATGCCTTTCCAATTTATGGCTCTTGTTACAGTATTTCTTCTACGCCACCATACCTCTTCTTAAACTCAACTGCGATGCCACGGGATATTAGGACGTCTTTAGCGACACAATGAGCCAAGGGGTACTCCTCTGGTACATCAAACAGATTCATGTACTCCTCTGTGGTAACAGCAAATCTAGCTTTGTGGCGTCCGGAATACGTTGCCATAAAGCCGGTGAATGTTTGTTCGCTGTTTTTGACTCCTAGTTCTTCCACTCCGAAATGGTTCGCCATTTACACACATTCTTGCTGCCCCGCTTCTGCGTTCCTCCCAGCGTATGGTGCTAACTGATTCATGTGAACCACTTAGGGCTTTCCTCTGGGAAATTTCGTAATTCAGTAGATTAAATCGTTAATCCCTTTTACCACTTTATACGGATCTTTCCAAGATCTTTGCAATTTGGGAGATAGTCTTTCTCGTCGCTAAGGTTGGTACAACCAGACTAGGTCCTTGGGTTGAAATCTTACCATTTTGGAACTTGCATCATACTGGACTTTCATTCGATCGCTGGCGATGTGGATGTTATCACGAACTGTCTCATGAATAGAATCTAGTTTCTTTCGTAGGCTTTCAGCATACGCATTTTCAGCGATCTCCTGCTATCCAGACCCACTACCAAACTCCAAATCACACGGTAGTCTTATTTCACGCCCAAACAACACTCTAGCTGGGGTTTCTCCTGTCGATTCATATAGAGCTGATCGATACGCCATCAGGAACAGATACAAGTATTAGTTCCGATCTCTTTGATGGTCCGAGACAACTTTTGACAAATATTTTCCCATTGTTCGATTCATGCGTTCTACCATTCCATATGACTGTGGGTGAAGAGCAGTTGTT
>JAHWXV010457338.1:0-25016 GCA_024586415.1 Phrixothrix hirtus
AAACGTTTAACACAACGTTTCAAAAGCTTAATACAATGAACTATTTAAAAAGCTTACGTCAACGTATCAAAAAGTTAACACAACGAATCGTTTACAGAAAAAGCTGCCCTTGACAAAATTGTGGAGGTGATTGAACTGAACTTGACCCAATTACGGAGGTCAATGACATAACTGTGGTCCAATTGTGGAGGGTATTGACCTGACCTTGGCCCTATTGTGGTTGGGGGGTCATTGACCTGACCTTGACCCAATTGTGGAGGCCATTGATCTGACATTGAACCAATTGCGGAGATCAATGGGCTGACCTAGACCCAATTGTGGAGGTCATTGACATGACCTTGACCAAACCGAGGAGGGGATGTCATTGGCCTGACCTGGATCAAATTGTGGAGGTTATTGACATGACCTTGACCCAATAGCGGTGGAGGGGCCATTGACCTGACCTTGACCCAATTGTGGAGGGGGCCATCAACCTGACCGTGACCCAATTTTGGAGGTCACTGACCTGGTATTGGGCCAATTGTGGAGGGGGGTCATTGGCCTTACCTTAACCCAATTGTGAATGGGGGGTCATTGATCTTACGTTGACCCAATTGTGGGGCGGGGGTCATTGACCCGACCTTGACCTAATTATGGAGGTAATTGACCTGGCCTTGGCCCAATTATGGAGGGGGCATTTACCTGACCTTGACCCAAGTGTGGAGATCATTTGTCCTGACCTTGACCCAATTGTGGATGGGGTCATTTACTTGGCCTTGATTCACTTGTGAAGGGGGTTATTGACCTGACCTTGACCCAATTGTGGATCCAGAACCCCTCTTGTCCTACCACTGTCAACCTAAGCCAAGCCGTAACCTGCAAATTATATGTCAACAAATTTGGTGCGAAGATTTTTATTATTAAATTAAAATAGAAAATTTATTTACAATATTGATGATAACTGTACGAAATGATATCCATTGAATTCAGAGCATTTGTTAACTCTTCGTATTAAATTCTCGAAAACGTTCAGTAAAATATGACAAATTCAAACTTTAAATTTGACAGATAATTGTTACTGATAATGGAATAATCTAAGACATGAATTTTTTTCCATAACCCACTGGCAACTGAAATTTAAATGATTGCATGCTACACGTACTGAGGATCATTTTGTGTTTTTTGATCCTACTCAATTTATTTTAATCATTTTGCAAACTTTAGATTAGCAAAGACAATTATTAAATATGTAACTTCCAAGACTACCGAAATTATCTAAAACCTTTATAGTTTTAGCTATTATCAATTTAGCGTTTACTCATGTTTCAAATTTGTTAGTGTTAAATTTTTAATTTATATTATTATGAAATGTTAAATGTTATACAATGGTTAACTTTATTGGTGCCCATTTCTAGAATGTATCTACAAATAACAATTGATGAGATGCTTATAAGCAACTCAACTAATTTTACTAATCTGAATTTTTATTTCTTTATTGAATCTTTGAAGAAGTAGCTCTTTATGCCACCTTTGATATGTTGAGACGATTATGATTTAGTAAATTATAGTATATTTTTATTTCTTAGTTTTTACTTGAATCATTTTTATTTGATAGTATCAACAGATGGATATTTTCATAAAGCAATTACTATGTATAGATCTTGCCCCACCGTTCTCGTTCCATTTTCGTTCTTTAAGTGGGTTTCTCACTTTTTCCGCTATATGGTGAGCAGCTTTCAATTACAATTAAGCATCAGGAGTGCTTTCGTCGATTTAGTGACAAGTTTTATCCCTTGTGCAAATCTACTTTCGACGAACACCCTATGTAAAAAACTTGCAACCATTTCCACGGAGACCAAACCAACCTAAACTTATTAGGTAATCAAAATATGCGTATTTAGTTTCGCCGCACTTTTTTGCTCATTATAGTCGATTGAAGTTACATTTTAAATAAACTACTTCTTAGTACATTATAAAAACTGTTTAGTTAAATTACTACTGAAATAAACTTGTATTTACACACATAAAGACCTTAGAATATTTCTAGCTTTTTTTTAGTAATGCTTTACAAATTAAATTGCATTACATTATATATATATATATAAATATATATATATATAGTATGTATTTGATATATACATGTGTAAATAGTGGGTAGGCATTTCCTTAAAGAAGCCTAAGAATATCGTTTGAACTTCTATACAATATAACGTTAAAGTAATTTTAAAAATAGCGTGTAGCAAATTTGATCTCAAGTTAAATTTAAATACTTCCAATAGACACTGAAACAAATGCGAAGAATATTTGTTGTGAAATTTAAATCGTGTTTCTTATCCAAGGCTTATGATATACATATTATAACAGAAATAAGCGATTACTAACTTACAAATGTAGTGTCTTAGAAGGGTATCTGAAATTCTGAATAGCATCTTATAAACGCTTTCTTAAAGGCATCTAGTAACAGCATAGCCTTCGGAGAATTAGGTTTACATTTGTTACAAGAATATGATTGTCCGTGTTAAGAGTTCAAAACGAAACTCAGTCTTGTATCATCTATAAAAACTTTTTCATAAAACTTCCCTTACTTAAATTCGCAAACAATTTATCTGTTTATTTTAAGTTTAAAGTCTAATACAATATAAAAGTAGCGTGAGTTAGCAGAATTTTAAGGAGGAGATATATGTTTTTATCTTAAAGTGTAATCTGTGACATAAATTAAAATTCTTTAAGTTGAAAGACACCAATTAGTTATAAAGGATGAAATTTACAAAAATATGCATATTTGTAGAATTAGTTATGTATCGAGTTTAGGCAGATTAAAAGATCATGTTAGAAATAATGCAGGGTATAACGAACAAGCATTGTTCATGGACAAGCATTGTTCAATGGTCAAAGGGTGATTTGCACTTCTTTTACGTTGATATCCACACAAACATTTTATTTATGTCTATACTGAACTGTTCTTATTGTTCTTGTGTTATCAGGTAATGACTTTTTAGTACAGGATTATAGTGTTTAACATAATTGTAAAGTTTCCTTTTATCTGTGTGGCAGTTGAAACTGGCACAATTGCACATGTAAATGCCAGATCGCTGATTCCAAAGATGCAGGAATAAGGTGATTATATAGAACTAAATAAGATTGACATAATAGCAATTAGTGAGGTTTGGCTCAATCAGGTGGTGAGTGATAACCACATTGCCATAAAAGGTTATAACACGGTAAGATGAGATCGTAGTGGACGTGGTAAAGGAGTTTGCTCATACGAGGTAGACGCCATAGATTCTTGGTCTAACAGGCATGTACAGGTTCAAGCGTTTTCAAACTCCGTTGCGCCGTAGTTGCACATGTATAAAGGTTCAAAGAGTAGTAGCGTTTAGTATCCAGTCGGACAGTCTAAGTAATGCATGACAATGTTTCTGCTAACGAAAATTGATACCTTACGGTGATTAAATTTTTAGCAACACAAGAGCATACACCTAATCACGGTAAATCACGTTTAGACGGCGTTTATGGTGATTTATCTCCTTCATATTCTACTGTAAAAAGTGCGCAAAGTGTTTCCATTTGGGACAAGAATCCCTTGAAAATGATAGGTACCATAGTCAGCCATTTAAGCCATTTAAGTATTAACATTTCAAAAAAATTTCAATTATTAAAAAAATAGTATTATAAGGTTGCCGGTGTTTTTACACCATTGCGTACACAAACCTTTTTATTGTTATTTTTGCAGCACCTTGGATATGTGAAATAAGTTTGAATAGGGTAAGAATAAATCTATTTAATTACCTAAAATTTACACATCTATGAATAGTCAAAAATAATATATTAAATTAATTCAATCTGCCCCGTGCAGTAGTTTATAAAATTTTTTTCTGGTGTTGAATTAAAAACCATGTCAAATACATCCGTGATGAAGAATAATATCTAGGCAAGGAAAGCATTCACTTGTAAGTATTTCTTTAAATAATTATTGGATAAGCTATCTTTGTTGGAAAGTATGCTAAATTATGTCATTTTAAAGATAATACTAGTCAGCGGAATCACCAACAAAATCAAGCAAAGGAATCCTGAGGGATACAGTATTAATATATTCACCAAGTGGCATCTGGACTGCTGCATTCTTAATACGTATATAACCGATCCGCACGGGAGCGCCAGGCTAACTTCGCCGCGAGGGCTATTAAAAACGACCGGACCCGTGAGAAAGCGAAATGCAAGTCAGTCAACATTAAGTTTTAATAGAGACGATCATGCTGATTTATAATGATATTGGATAATCTGAAAGGAAAAATTAAAGTGATAAATGAAGTTTAGTTCATAACGACTGGAGTGTCTCCTTATTTTATCAGGTCTCTGAAGTGCGTCTGTCAAAAGATTATAGTAACCTTCCTTGGAGTAATCACCGTGATTGCGCCTACAAAATAAGACGATTAAATAATCCGCAGAGTTAAAAGCAATTATATTCTAAGTATAATTTACACCCGTCTTGGGGGCATCAAGGAAATTTGGCCAGAAAGGAATCCTCACCGTCTATAAAATAAATAAGTATGTGTTTCGTTCGTCTTCTAATCACTGTTTTGGTCATCAAATCCTTCGGCGCGTTTAACAGTATCTGCGAACTGTGTTCCTTCAGTCAACGTAAAATTAATATATAAGTTAAAACCTACGCAACAAATGGACTAGATAATATTTCTAAAGGACAGTTCATATAAGTTTTTTAATTTTAATGTAGTTAGACAATTCTGATTATTGAAAATATTTATTAAATGAAGTAACAATCTTTAAATTTTCACATCGCACTGTGTACTATATACCCCAACGCAAAGCACTTTAGATATTCGTTTTACGATTTTTAAATGTCTTCATGTAAAAGTTCCGTCCATTTTCCTTTTAAATATAATTAACCATGCCCAAGTAGTTCTTAAAAATATTAAAAGGTATATTAATACCACAAGCAGGTGGCCTTGTGTACAGCTATTGCTAGAAAAGAGACGTTTTTGAATACAATATATCTGATATAAATTAAATCACTTCTAATCATTTTTATGTATGGCTTGGATTATATTGCTAGATAGAAATGTGATACCAAATTGTTATTTTTTAATGCAAAACCGTTAATTTCATTATCTGTAAGAAAATGTTTTGGACAAGCAGATAATATCAAAACATGGGTTATAATTATCTATAAATGTTTAAAATTCGAGAACTTTGTTTAGGATTGACTGTACATTTATACGGATTATTCCAAATATGTAATTGTTCAATCCTTCTTTGATATTTTGGTTATTGTTGAGCATCTGGGTTTGAGTACTGTTCATTCTATGCTGGTGAAATCGTCAAATTAAGTATGTGCTAGCCGGCCAAATGTTGGAGTTCACAACATATTCACAAATTTGTACGTCCACTGTTATTTTGATTAGTGCATAGTGCTGTTTACATTTAGATAACAAGCTTTTCAAACTTGATTTCTGGATGATTTGGATATAAATCCACTATTAAATCAATTTATTTTGTCTGCGCATCCCATCTCGAGACGTATACGAGGATCTTGATGTGTACCGCTGTTAGAATTGTCCTTCATTATTTCCATTTCCGACAACACGTGGATTTTTGTAAGCTTTCTCCTGTTTTTGTTTTACTTGCCTATATCTATTTACTGTGATTCATTACTGGCCACTTTTTATGGAAGTGGCGTTATTGTCTATTGATTTCAGTTATACTGTTGTCTGCATTAGTAATTGTTCACGATATTCACGAGTTTTGAGCCGCTTGCCGTTTCATTACCTGTTAGGGTGTCGGTACAATTGGTGGAAAGGTTATTTTGCCTTCTTACTGTTTCGGTAGCATGTGTACTTTTATTCCCACTTTTTCTGCTATGTTTTTTAACAATAGTTGCATATTAGGTTGTTTACTAATTTTAGTATTATTGCTTTGTTGTTCCAATTAAGTATTGGCATTAAGGTGTTCTAAATTATCGTTATTTACATGCTATAGAGCTGGTTATTTAGTTACTTGTTTTAAATTTGCAAATTCAGCTGTCAGCCGACCTACTCCATATTTTAATTGAAATGTTTGTTGCACTACATTCCTGTTATACCTGCGTTCACTTTATTTACTGTGTAATCCATACCATGTTCTTATTCTCAGTAATTGCACTTTTTTGAGTGTCGCTTGCTTTTTTTGACCTTGAGGTAGTTGCATTTTTACTGCAAGTATCGCAACTACGGTTTCAATAGCCTAGTTCATTTTTAAACGCTGTTGGTGTTCTTCAGTTATATCTACAAATGTAGTATGAAATGAGTAGAGACAAATATTAGAATAACTTATTGAATCATCATATATAAACACTTTCAATGAACACATACTACACTAGGATATTACCGGTTATGAAATTTCCGTTTTTAAATTATTAAATAATTCGTATATACATTTTTTTAATAGTTGTCTGAAATACTTTAAAATAATTAAGAAAACCAGAAAATTTAGAAATTAAGAAATCGAGATTTAAAAGTATTTCAAATAGAAAATAATATAGGCAAAATTAATGCATAAAAATAACTATGTACAATAAGTGAAGAATAATATGTTTAGTCATAGGTAATAGATAAATAGGAATTTGCTAGCACGTACAGATCAGCGAAACATTAATTGCAACTGTAATAAATTATTTACGAAATCACCAAAAGCCTGCGTAATGTAAAGAAGTAAGATAAAAAGAATTAGGTGTTAAAAAAGAGGCAATTTCTGGTACTAATTTAAGCTAAAGCTAAATTTCTAATTACTTAAAACATAGAAATTAAAAGTAGGTAAGGGATTAATTTGTAAACATGTTGAAAGGGCACACGAAGCAAAACCAAATCTATTTTAAGTTTTTGTTTTAATAAACGTTTTGTTAAATGGTTCATTGGCGTTTAATTAGAGTCACGCTAATCACTTGAGTAAAATCTTAATGGTTAGCCCATCTTCAATTCCAGGTCGCAACTACGATTATTCTTAAGGCTTCGAGCAAGTTGGGGATGAAAACAGATGTGCTACAGAAGACAAGGAATTGTTATTCCGAATCGCAATCTTATTTTGGGTAATAAACCCATCAATAGGCATAAATACATAAACTTTGTTGTCGACTATTCCCTCCTAAATGCAATGCCAACACGCAAATCAGACGTTTAATTTATTTTTAAACCTAGATTTATAAATAGAATTTAGTTATTTGGATATAATTCATAGTAGTAAATTAAAATTAGTCTTATTTGTTCTTTAACTGTCCAAAAATAGAATTTTAATTTCAACAAAATTCAATAATATTTTATTAAGAATACAAGAGCCCCTTAACTTAATTTAGTTTAACTTCATAGTCACACCTACATAGGCAAGCCAAATTCGCTGTTTTTACTAAACCTTTTAAACAAAGTTCCATGTTTTATGTTTAATATAAATTAATTTACGTGAAGTGCTAATTTATTTATGCGTAGGTTTTGTTTATACTGTACTAATTTTGTATTTTGCATTTGTGTTACATTATTAATAATTCCATATCTTATATTCATATTATTATGATCAGAATAACATGTGTCTCGATACCAGTTGATCTTTATTACTTTACACTGAAATTAATGCAGTTTATATCATGTTATTCTAGACTTTGTTATCATTCGTGCAGAATAGAAACCCACAATGAGGCGCGAGGTTTTGTGAAATTTTCATATTCATTTCAAATTTACTCATACTCCAGTCTAAAGGAAATGGAGGTGCATTTCAATCAAAATTGTATCCAACAGACCTCTATAGTAGTACATATTCTTTTATGTCATGTCGTGTATATCTGTCTACGTCATTTTTAAGGTACACCGTCCCAAATTAAGCATGAATTTACTATAAAGCAAGTTCTATATCTGAAGTTACACTATTTATGCCGCTCTCCGAATCTCCTGTATACCAAAGTAACCTTATTTGTAGGATATGAGCAATATCGTGACTCGAGAGGATAATACGTTGACCTCATCATTAAAATTTCTATATAAATGTTTCCCGGGAAGTTCTAATCATACAGAATGATGTTATCTGGTAAGTTTGCCTACTTTAGTAGAGATATGTCTCCTAAGACTTACTTCATCTAAACTGTTTTTTACTTTTTGTAAGGAAGCACGCGTGCTTCCAGCATCCGGTGGTTGTTTCTATAACAATGTCTTACAGCAATGCCTTACACATAATTCGCTTAATCATATAAAATGAATATGTAATATCAAAATAACTGTTTTCACCTTGCTCTGCTCACCTATTACATTTAAAAATGCCCCTAAACTTCAATATTCATTGTCAATCAAAGTTCTACTACTAATAGATTGGTAACCTATCTGGATATCTACAGCGACCTTGTAATCTGGAAAATGTTTAATATTACGAGTACGAATATCCTTTATCTGATATATTATGAATTGAGCCTTTATGTTTCAAATTTTGGCATACAGAGGTAAAGAAACCTACAACTACGCAAAAGTCCTGGATTCTTTCATTTGTAAGGCATCAGCTATTAAAGTTAAGGGTAAATACACTAATAGTTTAAAAATTTGTAATACACTATTTGATATTTCATTAAAATTTTGTATCATTACATAACAACCAGAAAACGAGATGTAAAAGGCAAACTAATAAAAGCTATCGAAGTAGCTATTAGGAATTACCACCTTCAGTCGCGGAATATACTTTAGTTCTCTTCCAAATGTGTGATATGGGCATTACGAATACTTGGAGTGTTACATATAACTTCACGGCTAGAAATAGCGCAATCTCAAGACCCTCTAAATTTTAAATCGGTGTTGCATAAATTAACAATTTGAGCAATCCACACAGAACAACTAGATTGGGTTCAAGTCTGAGAACCTTAAATGACACAACTGATTTCGCATTTCAGTACTCTACGGCGCCATCTATTTACAAACTTTTGATTAAGGTCTCACACAATTGTAGAGTAAGCCCCTCAAGGTCTGTTTTACCTCGCCATGATATGCCAAATGCATACCACCATAAAAATGAACATAATAGTTGCCATATGGTATAAAACTTAGTTACCTATTCTCAAAGCTTTGGTTATTTACGGTGTTGCTTAGCTGCACACTGCCAAAGTTTTGTTAGAAACATTGAAGTGTACATAAATTTATAAAGGAAGCAGTTGTAAAGAGAAAACACTTTTGTTATAAATGTTACATCTGGTGTTAATAATTTGATCAACTAATATCCCTAGACCTTATTACATAAATTGGTTTGCAGAATTTTTATTGCATATTTTGTTTTTGTCGCTTTTCAAACTATAGGTACAATTATAATTAGGTAATATTGTAACAGAATAAAGCAGTGGAGCGCACCTCCCAGAGTGATATTTTCAATAATCTGGAACTTGCCCACTTACACAGCTGACTAAGAAGAAAGCGTGAATCAAGAATACCTAATAAATTACCTTTTAGG
Organism: Phrixothrix hirtus; assembly: GCA_024586415.1. Taxonomy (NCBI): domain Eukaryota; kingdom Metazoa; phylum Arthropoda; class Insecta; order Coleoptera; family Phengodidae; genus Phrixothrix; species Phrixothrix hirtus. Next base: position 9,445 of record JAHWXV010457338.1, read on the forward strand.
TAGGCGTAGGTAAATTTCATAAAATAAATAGGACACCCCTCCAACTGGCGCTGATTCAAAGATAATTAGGCGAAACTTTGTGATTGTGGCCAAAGTTCAGAATCACTCGGGATCTCGTAGTCTTTAATGTTGTCAAACTCAATCAGTTACGCCACTGGTTGTGTAATTGATCCAATTACCTGACAACTGCAAATAAAGATAACTTATAACTAAGGTCAATAAATAAAACGGATTAATAGATTTAAAGTCAATATAATACAATAATTTATATAGCGGAAATATACAAAAGAGCACCTTAAAATTTTTTTAATTACCACAAATTCAGGTGTACATTGATTGCGGGTCTAACTATTTAAAGATACACTATCTTTTGCCCAAAATAACTTAAACTTACTTGTAGAGAAGTAATTTACAATCATTACAAATATATATTCAATATACAGCTTCGTTTATAATTCAAGCAAGGTCTATCAAAGTATATACAATAATTTCAAACTTAGCGGTTTCATAATTTATGATGACAGTGAATTGGGGATCACGTTAGCTAAACGTTTCATACACCTTCATTAGGTCAATTGGAAATTCAAGGGGCCAATAGAAAACCAAAGATAACTGATAGTGAATTACGTGGATACGTAAGTTCCTTGAGAGATACCATTTCCTGAACCTGGATCGCTAGGACGAATGAGGGATCGCTAACTAACAATAACTCTCTGTCGGTGTAATACTGCCCCAGGAGATTTTCTACTTCGGGATAGATTTAATTAAACAATGATTTAGAATAGAAAAGGCTTCTAGATGTAAAAGTATGTATATGTAGAAATTGCGAAAAATGAGAACGATTTGTTATCGCTTCATTAAAATGTTAAAATCATGTGATGAAACAGGCAAATGAAAAAATGTTTCTTCATAGAATGAACTAAGTTTTAAAATTGATGTCAAATGCAAAACTCTATGTGTTACGGTAGATGATGTTAAACAGGAGAATAACGTAAATGGCCGGGAAATGACGTTAATGGCATATTGAAATGGCATATAACGTCATTGTCTGGACGGTGTCGTCAATATCTTCGTACATTGCCCAATGATAACATAAGTATTCATATAAGTTGAATAATATTGTTATTCGCAGTTGTAAATCGATCGTCTGGTGCATCGGATGACTTCTGTACCTAATGTTTTAGTTTGAATTTGATAACCGAATTACTAAATAGTGTTATTGGTGCTATCTGTTTGAAAGTGTTGTAATTTTTCTGTGGTTTCTGATAATAACATTATATCCAGTGTATCCCTTTACTATGGATATCCGTAAAATGTTTGATGATATTACATCTTCTTTGATAAGTAAGGAACATCAAGACAACAAAGCATTCTTCATTTTCACTGACTATAATAACCGTATTGTAGAAGGTAAATATTAAAAAACTATTTTAAGTACACCTGAATGAATAATAATCGGCAAAAGACTATAGAATGTTTCAGAAGTATAAGGTTTTAATGATTAATGGAAAAGAGTGCCTAATAAAATCAGTAACAGATAACGTAAGCCCGCACTTTATTACGTTATCAATGAAGAGCTATTTGATATTCTACATTCTACTCATCCTCCGATTTGTCATGATGGTAGGAATAGAATGGTTGCCGAAGTAAAAATTAAACATTGTAATATCACAAAAGAATCAATCATCGTATATTTGAGACTGCGTATCTATTGGCAAAAGAAATCGTTTTATCCGAAAAAGGAATAGTGAGTAAACCTATTTTACATTCTAATTTTAATTCGCGGGCATGAGTAGATCTGATCGATATGCAGTCCTAGAGTTACAACAACTTTAGCTTTATTATGATTTATTAAGGCTATTTAACTAAATTTGTAGTTTTTAAACCATTGAAATCTAAACGGGCGGAAGAAATACCATTTAATTTGTTAGAAATGTATACAATATTTGGAGCACCTACTATTTTACATTTCGATAATGGACGTGAGTTTCTAAATTCTGTCTTAACGAAACTACACAGTATGGCAAGCGACGTTAAAGTAGTGCATGGCAAGCCCAGGCACGGTCAAAGCCAAGGTTCAGTGGAACGCGCTAATAGAGATATTGAAGAAATACTAGCTGCTTAGATGGCGGGAAATAATTGTAGAGGCTGGTCATTCCGTTCCAAATGCATTCAGTTCTAGGAAAATCGAACTTTTCATTCCTGTAAGTTACTAATTCTCATTTAATAACATAATATGTATTAAATAATGTTATTTAAGGAATTGGTATATCACCTTATTGAAGTAGAGACAGCGGTATGTGTTCCCAGACCGAATATTGAGAGGGCGTGGTTCGCTGTAAAATATATTAGCAGGATTGTCTCAGATTGAAGTTAACGTGTATATTCTTAGTAAGCATTAATAGGGTTATTTATGAGAATATAACTCTTCATTATTTTTTTCATAAAACTATAATATAAGAAGCCTTACTTGTCTATAACATTTTTTTGTTAATAACTCTACATAGTTGATATTAAGTCGTTGCTTTGGGTACGTATTTTGAAACAAAAATACAGCATATTTCAATTTAATCCATGCAAAGCAAATCTTTTGGATGAAGATAAACTACGTCATGCAGCAAAAGTCTAGGAAATAAGTTTGAGAAACGCAGCTGCTTCCAGCTTATCAGGTTCTCAAGGGTATCAACGTCTTCAATGCAAAACTAAATCCAAAAATAAAAAATGTGTTTGTAAATCGACAGAAAAGTTATGTAATTCTAAATGTTATGGAAGTTTATCTTGCTGACTAAACCGTAAATTAATACTTTTGCACTTTCGGAACTAAGACGCCATTTATAGTCAGTTGTTTCCATAACTAAAGTGTCATTTTTAATCTCAAGGGAATAAAATTTTACTTTATTCTCAACGGAGATAAGGTAAATTTAATGGCACTCACCATAGGAATAACAAAAATTCAACAATCAAAATTACATATTGCTGAAAGCGTTTCTATAGCGCTTCGTAGATTAAATTCAAATAGCATTTGCCGTGAAGCATACATTAATAAATCGAATGATCTGTCAATTTCAATCACATACAATTTTACTTTCTTCGATCTTTTTGATAATATACGATTATTCAATGTATTTGTAGATTTTGATGGTGTCCGTCAAGAGGACAAACAGCAAAATTGCTTTCGAAAATTGGCATCGATAGTAATTTCAGATAGGAATATTTAACAACTAATATTTAACGTTAGAGACCGGTGATTAGCGTAAAGTACCATCAACAAAAGTCAATAGCGATACTGACCCGTCATTAACGTAAATTACCTATTAATATCTGTAACGGTAACAGTGGGCTTAGCCACTACTGCTACTACATGTGAAATAAGTAAATCACTAAAAGACCTATTCAAATAGATAAATGGAAACGCAACGTGCAAAAGTTAGCAAGGTAGTCACCGCTTTTAGTTACACGTTTTTGTTAAAACTGCGTTGTTATAATATATTGTAAACGTAAACCTCTACAATCTCCAGATTATTCTAAATGTTCCTTCACGGGGATAATGTTCCGTATAGTTATATAACATTAACTATGGAACAAGTGAAAAGACTTGGCAAACCTTTATGGTATTTCAAACAAGACAACCTTCTTTTAAATACTGCTTGCGTAGTAAACCCACATGAAATATAGCTACGAATCATTCTGTTAGTATTAGATATCACACTACTCTCGGAGATGGAGGCTTAATCAGAGTCTGCTAGTATGATTTTTTAGGTATAACAGCATCAACTATTAACAAGGTTGAAATGGTTGTGAAAAGACTTAATTAATATTCTCAAATACCACAGTAGTAGAGTGGCGGTGAGTGAATCAAAATCAACAATAATATTCGAGAACAAATTATTAAACATTTCATTGATTATGGTTAATCTCATAATTGTATAAGCAAGAGTTCTACGAAATACGTCCTCGTACGTTAAATTTTACAAAACTATATACAATGTGTTCCGCAAAATATCCCCATGAAGCCATAAAATTAGGCTACTTCAGAAATTATGTTAACTTAAATTGTAATATTGCTTTTGGACACCCTTAACTGATGTGTTCTAGTCCACTTGTTTTTGAGCATAGGAATTAATGCGAAACACAACTACTCAAGAACAGAAAATTCACATTTTAACAGAGCAGCATATTCACAACTTAAATGCTTTCTGAAATGTAAAGAAATTTCAGTACAAGCATTTCCCTTTGACTTCCAGAAAAATTTACGGCCACCAAAGTTTCCTTATCAGGCTGCTTATTTTAACCAACAAATCAATTACTTCAAATTTAATAGTAGCCGAAGGAAACTGTAAAACTCTAAAACCACAGTTTGTTCCTATTTATAGACAAAAATGGATTTCCCAGAAAACTCAGTGCGATTGCCTTTGCGATTCATAATATTTTGCCAACCCATACATTCTCTAAAGCCATTGAAACAGTGCGATCGTTTGTAGAAAATTTTATATTGATATCTATGTTAGGATGTTGGCTAACTAATTCATCCACAATACCCATTAAAAGTGTAGAAGTTATATTTTCGCGGGTTATTCGTTTCTACCTCCTTATCGAGCCTTTAGAATCTTTGAAAAACACATAATAAAACTTAACGTAGGTATGAATCAAGAAGAATATTAAGACATTATTAAAAATCACGCAACGATTAAGAAATTGGGAAAAGATTGAAGAACTTTTAATTACAAAGAAGAAAATAAGAAATAAAATAATCCAGGCGAATGGAAATTTAAATTTAACCTACCAAAAAGATTTCTAATTACTAAATCTAAAGAGCCAATCAAGTTTAGGGGCGATGAAAATTATAATTTAGACCTTTGTAAAGGTAAGTTGTTTTTAAAAACTACGGCCACTTCACTATAAATTAAAATGAGATAAATCCACTATTGATTCCCTATTGAAGAAGCATTATGATGACGATTAAAGACACAACCCAACGAGTTATATAAAATTATAGATCAGGGTCATTCAACAATTGAGAAAAATGAAGATGTTTGTTGGAAAGTGGCAAATGGATCGACATGAGAATAGAGGAGAGTGAATGGCATATTTTCAATATATTTCATTACATTTTTTTGTATTACGAATTAAGTGATTTGCATAACAAGAAATTTTGTTGATTGAAATTTTTATCAATTAGCTTAATTCGTAATATACCCAATAACACGGTTTTATCTGCAAAATTGTATATATGCTATTTTCTAATTAAAATTACAGTCATTATATTCAATAATACATTTGAAAATATTTAAGTTTTTAATTTTAAGAAAACGGCTCCATATATTAGTGAAAATTATTTCACAAAATTATGTTTAAAAAGCGCCCATACAAATTTTTGTGAATATCTCAAAATGAGGTTGATATCATATACACACTTTTTCGTCCAGTGTCCTCAGATGGTGGTAAGCGAAGAGCAGTCTAATTTACACCTATAATTTTTAATCTTGAATCGCTAACCTACCTGCTAGAAGCTTCTCCTAGAGCTTGCACATCTTAGAGGTTGAATGGTATAAATCTCTATAAACCATAAAGGAGGACTTCCCGAATTAGAACTTATTGATTCTAGTAAACAAATGAAACTGCTCGAGTTGAAACTACTGCCCTTAAAAATATAATATTCAACATCGTTTCTAGCAGTTCTAAGGTAATTTCAAAATTTTTGTATATTAAGCATATTGTAGATTAAAGATGGAAGAACATATTTCACTAAACACCACCTCACAGTCTCAAATGTATAGCGCTCAAGAAAAAGCAATATTCTGCAATTTTTAATTTTGATAGCATATGAAACTCCTATTTTAACTAAAATACTTTTTTATATGCTAACTCAGCTTAAATAATAGATAGCGGTACTTATTTGCTTTTGCTACCAAATTATTTTGAGTTATATTAATCACGTCTGTATAAATGCTTTGACTAAACACGCGTATGAATACTGATTAAAGATATTTACTTTGTATATGATAAAGGATAAATATGATTACGAACAATAATTAGTCCCGCCAATTATTTACTTGTTTAGCATTGTAACGATCATACATCAGATTCAGTTCAGCTTTCGTGCAGTAAAGACATACTTTTAATCAGCATTCAATAGGTATACACATACATTTAATAACTGTAGTTTACTGCTGAATCTAGAAGTCTAGAAGTTATAGTATAGAAATATTACAAAAATAATTTATATGTAATATATCATTGAGAAATTTGAAGAAAACAGACGTGAGAATTTTTGAAACTCCAGTTAGAAACCCTGTTTACAAATGATTTCTAAGTATCCACTTTGCCGTATTATTTTTTCCAAATTTTCACATACTGCGTAAAATGTGTATATAAATTATGCAGCCGAAAATTAAACTGTAATAGTTTTTGTTATTTAATAGTAACTCAAAATACCGTAATAGTTTGGTAACAAGAGCAAGAAAAGTAGTGCAGTTATCTAGAATTTAAATTTGGTTATTATACAGCAACAAATTTTGATTAAAATATGATCTCTATGCGCTCATAATATTAAAACATTTAGAATAATACTTTTAATTGTAGCGCTATGTATTTGAGATTGTGAAGTGATGTATATATTAATCTTAAAGGAGGTCCATTACAATAGGTAATGATGAATGCTACTATGTGCAAAGTAGGGTATCTATTAGGTGAACAATAGTAATGTATAAGACCTATTTAGTCGGTGAATGCCTGACAACGTCGTTATTAAATGCCCCATCAAACAATGTTCCTTGTTAATATAATTATAGACAGTAATATTTGTTGAAATAATATGAATGTTGATAATGTCACAGTGAAAGTTCACCGTAAATATAATTAGGTAATCAGAAAGGAACCTGAGAGTAATTTAGACAAGAATTAATACTTATTTCGTATTAATGTTTCTTATATCGGCGTATTTGTACCAACGGTATATCTATGCTAAGTTGTGGTTACTCGTTTAAGATATGTAATTACGAGTTGCTTAAGTGTTAGCTTTCAATTTTGCCAAAAAGTAGATTTATTGACTTAGGTAAAGTATTAAGTTCCTTCAGTACGAAATACGGTTTCAGTCTAAATTCACCTAGCAATCGCATCACATCTGCCGTGATTAATTGACTGCTAAAATAAACGGCCAGAACTTGGTTAATTTCAGGATCATTATCGTGATGTTTGAAAATAGTACCGTATTTTAGAATCCGCTGCCCAACAAGATAACTTTAACGTAATCTTGACGCTTAAATTAATTGTAAAAGTTACTCCTAAGCATGGTGGCATTGAATTTTCTATGGAATGGAACCACTTTTGTTTATTATATGTTACTAGTTTTTATTTAAAGTTGAAAAGTAGTCTAATTTAAAGAGTTAAACGCTAAGTTTAAAAATAATAATATCGTGAAGAATAAATTTAACCTATTCGACTAATTTTATTGATTAGCAAGTGTAATCACCGTAAGAAAGTTTACTTAAGTACGATACATTATAGGCAACCATAAAACTACATTTCCATAACTTATATTCAATTTATTTCCAAAAAGTAGTTTATAAATATATATATATATATATATATATATATATATGCATGAGACACCTAACCAGTCTCGGTCAAAATAAAATATAAACAAGTCATCTAGAATCTGAGTACAAACTCAAAGTAGTCATAAATAAAGGAGTTGAGATCCTAGGTGGATACCAACTGTAACGCGTACTTGACAACTTTACGAACCACCTGCAGTAATTGATTGACTAAAAGGAAGATACAACCTAGAGGCTGTTTCATTCAAGAAGTAGTTTTGTAACATTGAGGTGACGAATGGCATGTTTTGTCGATTTCCTTATTCCCGTATACACTAAATAAGGCCTGCTAATTCCCAAATTAGGCATAGTGGGGCGATAGTCGCGTAATTTCTAATTCACTTTTCATCGCTTCTGCGTAATTTTAAATAATATGCCATTACGTTGCCATGGGTTATTTTATACCATCAAGTAATCAAATGCATTTTTAGTTATCCGCTATGTAGACTAGTTTAAAACCCATTAATGCCCAGTGGCACATAAAGTTGCTATGCTGCTTGCAATTTTATTTGAAATACATGGCAATTTTTTAGAAAGAACAAAAATTAGTTTTGTATGCAGGGAAATTATTTTATAGCGTACTGTATTATATTTCAATATTTTATGCTGAAGTTTATAGATTTAGATATAAAATGACTTCGTCATGAAAAATCCAGCTAACATTATTTTAGTTTTATTGGTAAGATATCAAGCAATAGATAATACTGTTCACCAGTTAAATTTTTATAATATTTTGTTTTTTATGTAAGTTCAAATTTCAACGGCAAATAAAGTTGCCACTGATCACCTGCAGTATCAGCTTATATCCACAACCTATTTATTGTAATTATTTCAGTTTGTCTACGTTCCATTTGACATTGTTACTTTATACTTCATGTGAATTGTTCCAGTTATTTGTTGTTTTATTTTCATATTTGTATAAAATAATATGGTTGATAAATCAATGTAGGTATATTATTATAAACATACGGTATCTTCATTTACAAGTTAGTAGCTAGATGTTTGTTAGTAATCTTTTACATATCTACAAAAAGAATTGTTTCAACTAGAACAAGTATTAAAAATAATACTTTTATAATAAATTTATGTATTAACAGGTGTAGGTACGGTTGCGGAAAATCCGGCGGGGGATTATTCTTCCATGAAATATCTGAATTGGAATATGCTTATGAAGAAACGCCAATAGAGGGTTATATAGTAATATTACCACCAGATGAGGATAATTCTATCTATACTGATGAAGATTTAGATTTATTTGGTGGAGAAGTTACAGGAAATTCAGACTATCTTCCAAGGAATACCTTACTTAGCCAATGTGAAAATACTGAGCCCGATAAAGATGATGCAAATTACAAAGGGATTTTACCAACTACTTCTAGAGCTAAAACAGTAGAGAAGGGTCCAATAGAAAGATAGATTAATGCAAATGCAAAATGTACCATTCCTGACCTTCAATCAATCTATACTCCCACAATTATTGATTTTCTAAAGCAGACGATTAACAAGCCGCTTGATGAATTTGAAGTGATTCTGTACTAAAGACATAATAGAGCTAGTCGCTACCTGAAAAAATGTTTACGCAGCTCAAAATGGAAAACATTATTTCGATGTATCCTCTAATGAAATTCGCGTAATTCTTGGTATAATGCTTTATTCAGGATATCATACTTTACCATCAAAAAGAATGTTTTAGAAGTCTGACCCCGGCTGCTTCTCGTCAATAGTATCGAATGCTATGAGGTGCAACAGCTTTGAGGAAGTTTTACGTTATTTGCATTTAGCTGATAATTTAAAAATTGATAAAACTGATAAATTATATAAAATTCGTCCAATATTTGAGCATTTAAATAATGCTTTCAAGAAAATTCCAATTTCTAAATCTTGTAGTATCGACGAAAGTATTATACCTTACTATGGTCATCACATCGCAAAACAATTTACACGGGGAAAACAAATCAGATTTGGTTATAAATTATGGTACCTTGCAAATCCTAATAGTTTTCTCTAGCACGCCGAATCAAATTGCGGAAAATCAACGGACATTCCTGAAAACAAGTATGGACAAGGTAGAAATGTTGTACTTGGTTTGATGAAAATGTTCATTACTTCCAGGAACCAAATTACATTTTTATAATTTATTTACCTCAATAGGGATACTGCAAGAAATGTGCAGATTGGGATTTGACAGTACAGATATTCTGCGTGAAAATCGAATAAGTAAGGATATGGATCTTTAGAAAACTGAGTAATTTTTTTAATTTAGATAGGGGCACCATGGAAAAGAAGTAAAATGGGGAAATATCTAGTTGTTCTTTGGAACGAGAATGTAGTAGAAACAATTTTAACAAATTGTGTTCCATTTACTTCTTTAAAAAATCCATCTAGGTATTCTCAGCTAGAAAAGGAAGTAATAACTGTCAAGGTTCCATTTCCAATCGCTGAGTATAATAGCAAAATGGAAGGTGCTGATCTCTGCGATCAATTTGTTTCTTATTATCATACTCAAATATGTCTAAAGAAATGGTGGTGTCCTTATTTTAGATGGGGTGTTGATATTTGTTGCACTAATTTATAGCTTCTGTGCCGAGAATTAGGGCATGATATTTCTCTTTTAGAATTGCGCCGCCAGTGTACATTACTGCTACTAAGCGAATTTGGGATACAACCTAGTCGACCGGGAATTCAGCTTTCACCTTCAGGGCTTAATGTGCTTGATGACCTCAGGAAAACAAGGAACTATCACATAGTAATAAAAGAAGAAGCAAAATACAAATGTAAAATGTATGGTAATCGCACTGCATTCTTATGTAAAAAATGTACTGTGCCTTTACACTCTACTGTCTGCTTCGAAGCATTTAATTTTAGTAAATAATTTATTATTTTAACTATTATTGAGTTTTTGTGTCAGTTTTGACAAAAATTTGTGTTAAATTAAGTTCTAAGAATAATATAATCTAAAAGAAGTAAAGATGTGTTTTAATATTAAACTAAACATTCACATGCTATTTCATGTGCCCAGTGGCACACAAAGCTGCCAATAAAAAGAAAGGACTTAAGGTCATTTTACAATTGCAAGTTTTAAACTGTATACTCAAATAACAACCAATTGTTGTTATTTACAATGTGAACTTAATATCGTTAGCAGGGAATTCTGAGCACTAATTAGACACAGTTGATTATTTTTGCAGTGAATAGAAATTAAGTCCGCAAAATTATACCAGATATTTAAAATTGTAGAAAAGTAAAGGACTTATCCTGTAACTAAATTGTTATATATTTTTAAGAATGTAAATAAACGAACGAAAAATAAAATCCTATCAGCCTAATGGCAGTATATCTAATTCCATTTTGAAAAGTCACATTTATCACAGTTGTATATCTTTCTGTAATGTCAATTTCATTTCGTTATTAGTTCGGCAGTAAAAATTTTCATTTTGACGTAGCTCTGTAAAAATCGATGTTAGACAATGCCGGACAAGTTTGAGAAATTTAAATTATCAAAACCGAATTACATAGAATTTTAGAGTCGACGCATTATGAAAAGACTATTATTGTATAAGTTTATATTCGAGTAAGCTAATTTAAAATAGTAATTTTAGAACAATTGGTATTAGCAATATGTGTAAAATTCTATAGTAGTATCTAGCAATTCTAGGTTTTCTGACACTTAAATGATCGTGTAAGTTTTTCTTTTTTGCCGTTACATCAATGCGCAAAAACGCCTAATAATTCTACAAGTAAATTGATCTTCCTGCTGAATCACTTTTAAGGACAGCGGCTATATTTTTTCAGCAGTGGTAAAAATTGCCTGTTCTTCTCTTATCTCGTTCCGCAGCGTGTAACGGGTGTTCTAGCCCTGTTTTGTGGATGTCAAAATATGTAACGAGTTGGGGCTAGTTCTTGATCGTAATAGATGTTGAGACTTAGTTCAAATACTGAAACATGTATACCGCGGGATAGCTCTATTTTAGTCGAAGAAAGGCCCAGGACAATCTTTTGGATGTAACTGTAGTTCTCTAAAACTTATCTCAATATATACAAGTTAAAATTATTTATACGGCTCCTTCCCAGCGTGAACTGCGATTTATTAATGTTTCTAGATTAATAATATTTACATTTTGTTTTGCTACACTCTGTATATGTACATTTTCGTCATGACTTTGTTTTAATTAGTTTAATTAAAACCTGATACTTGGTTTAGTTATTATTTATAGGTTTTTTACCAGTGCTATGTATTTATCGAGGTCGATGTACACCCTTGTATTGTTGTACTTTATGTACGTTTAGTTTTGTGATACAGTTTAATGTATCTTATTTAGTTAACCTTATTTGCAAACTATATTTATGAAATTTATACACACTCGGAACTGTATATTTTGAATAATTTATTTTGATTCCGATTTTACCTTTATTTTTATGTTATATTTGAACTACACTTGCAGTGTACTGCTTTAATATCTGAATGTATTTTTATACCTTTAAATAAGAAGTCTTAAGAGAGGAAATCATTTATTTCTAATTAATAAGCGTTGCTATTCATTGTTTGAATTTTAAGTCTAGTTTCAAGTCTATTTACAATACCTAGCGCATGCTTCTGTTTGTATCGGGGATATCAAAGGTGGCTTAAATGCGCTTTCGTTCAAATGTTAATCGATCGTTAAGATTCATGGGCAGTATGTCAAAATGGCGTAGTTTGTTTATGTGTTCGCGGTGCAATTAATTATGCAGTTTTCATCAGTTCTTGGTGCATTAGGTAAATGAAATTTAGTGAAGGTTCAATTATTCTTAACTTGGGGGTTATTTTGGTAAAGCGAGAAGCGACATCCACCAAAGGGGGTTGTTTGCATGTGGCGTGCAACCCAAGCTAGGGCTGGATCTCCGTACCGTAGAGGGAAGGGATAAACCGCAGTGCTTTTCCACAATAAAGTACGTTTCAGAACTACCAACCCTTTTGTGAAACGGTTTAAAATTGTTTAATTTGAAACAAAGGTGAAATATACGGTAACAAACTTTGTGACTCCAATGGTACTACGTTTTCGGCAAGAGAGTGCTATTTTCTAGTCAATTTAGAAAATTGCGGCCTATGTTTGCACTTCGTTCGGTTTATTTATAATATTTAATTTCAGAAAGTAAACCAAGATACTCTAAGTTCGTGAATTTAATTTTTAAAGTCGGTAAAATAGAAATAAAACACCTTGTTATTTAGGGATGGTTTAAAATATTGTGCCCTCTCGCAGTTTTAGCGTTTCTGTACTTTAAGAGATCAGAAAACACTTGATCTAAAGGAGCTACCCTTTCTCTCTGGATTTAGGATCACCTCTGTTTTAAATGGCCTAAAGTAGCGACTTTTATAGTGAACTGGTTATCAATGAATGTAGAATTAATTGCAAAACTATTAACATTAATAAACGGAAAAATGTCGGTAATTAAATATGAAATGTTTAAATAAAATATATACAGGATATTCTAATTATCAATTAGCAAAAATAATTTAAATTACATACAATTAATCGGTCTATACCTGAACTAAGCATCAAGTTTGTGTTTAATAATTACTCAATTAATTAATTATTGCAAACAGAAATGGATGCCAGGTAAAGGCACATTACAAGCGATACATTGAATATTTAAATTCGTGGTACTACGTAAACGTAAATACTTCTTAGGGAAAGCGCTTGATTAGAAAATACATCATGTAGGGGTTAACAAACTTTTCAGGTCGTAATAAATCATGACTCTAAAATTTTGTTTCGATAAATTCATTTTCTCTACACAATGTTTGCTTTAATACCCATTCAAAAACTAATTACTAGAGTTATCAATACCAAATTGGAACTCTTGAACTACAAAGCGTTTGGTATCTCTTTTATGGTTTGCTGGATGTTTCAGATTCACGAGATATGCGAGTTTGCAGAGTTTTATCGGTGCAGGTCTCGTAATAGATTTATCAATCCCTTTATCATATTTTATGTCACCTTTCTGGTCTACATAGGCAAAGATAAACTTTTACTTAAATAACAAAATAAGGTTTTTATAAATTTGTAGTAAAACTTCCTTTGGATATCCAAAAATAAATAAATGGGCCATTTTCCAAAATATATTACATTATTTTCGGAATTAAATTATTCGTATAAAATATTTTGAGCTTTTGAATCATAGATTACAAAAGCAATTACGTTTTCCTACTCATACCTCAGATGAGCTAGGAAAAATCAAATATTTTTCTTAGCTCCACGACTTACAAAATAAACGAAGCCTTAATTTTCTTAAAACTAACTAAATTTCTTATTTTATAGTGCCTCCCGTTCTCCCGGATGACCTGACTGAGTGAGGAGGGTTGGAAACCATGTTTCTTATTCTAAGATTATAATCTTTCCTTAATCTACTAAATTTGTTTGCTGTGCTTGTTAAATGATCCTTGCGATTTGGACTTACTTGATGGATCTAGATAAGTTGTTGGTTCTGTAAATAATTATTAATTGGAGATTTTTATGTATTACTTATTAATTATAAAATAATTCATTACTGACTAAGGGAGATATCCAGTCACAGTATTCATAAAGCTTACTGGAAACAGTTCATGCCGTACCGGTCTCCAAGTAGAGAAAATCTATCTAAAACTATGAAGAAGTACAAAGTGAACTATAACTTATAACCTTCATTCTCACTAGGGAGAAAAGTAAGCGTGGTTTGTAATCACTAACTCTAAAGAATTGAGGTATAAAGTAAAAGTAAAGCAGTACCTTCACTTGCTTCCTTGATGTGCTATTCCGAATGCTCTAACAGGATTGTCGATGTTGTTTATTAGTTGGGTTTAGATCTTATTTATCGTAATGCGTATGATGTCAGTGTTTATTTATCAAAACTTGCCAATTCGATATGTTGTGTGTGGCTATAGCGTAATTATGTCAGTTAATTGGGTTTATATTTATGTTAGTATTTAGATTTCATGCTTTAATTTTCAGTATATTTATGTAGTATTGGAGTAATTGTTATTGTGGGCAATAGTTACATATTGTTAGCTTTGAAGAAGACTATCACAATTTAAAAAAATGCTGTTTTTGACTTTTTATCATAAAACAACTCTAAAAGGTGCCTACAATTGTAAAAAAAATTGTGACATCTTGATCTCATCAATTAATTTCTAGATAGCATTGGATTATTATAAAAGCTTATAACGAAATCACATTTGTATTTCAAATTTTGTTATTATTTTGAGCTTTTTCTAGAAATTGTATTCATTTGTGTATATCAGAGAATGTTATTTTTACGTTATCATAATAACATAAACATACTTAATCTTATTTGTTTAATAAAGTTTATAAAGAATAATATTTTTAAACTGCTCTCATTAAAAATCATCAATTTTAAGTTGTGGAGATTTCCCTCCAAACCAACGATATGTCAAGTTTGTGTCAAAATTTAGGAAATGCATTTGGAATTTGTTTGCGTTTTATTGTAGTATATTTTTCTGTATGTCTAATTGTGTTCTGCATATGCGTCCAAGTGTTTAGGTTCGCCACTGTAAGTGTGTTTATAATATAGTTTACTGTTAATCCTTATTATGTCATGAGTAGTAAGGCAAAGCCGATTCTACAGCGGAAGTTACGTAAGCAGATAGCCGCCGAGTTGTTTGAGGGGCGTAGCCCTAGGTGTTGAAGTGTGCCGTAGCCCTAGATGCAGAAATTGGGCGCCGGACTCTGCCCCAGCGGTAGGCAGGGGCCCCAAGATGGTCGCCTGAGTTAGTGGAGGAGCACAGCCACAGGTGCAGGCTCAGCGACGTGGGGGGCGCTTAAGTCACATGACAAGTTGTCTGACAGGGAATAGGGCCCAAGATGGCGGCCGAAGAATTGGGATCAAGATGGCGCCTAGGGCACAGCGCTAGCTAATGGATTGGGGCAAAGTTTCCAACCTAAATCTAGTTCCAAAATGGCGTCGGATCTATTACCAACTTAAATGTAGTTCCAAAATGGCGGC
>JAHWXV010457363.1:0-14992 GCA_024586415.1 Phrixothrix hirtus
TATATATATATATATATATATATATATATATATATATATATATATATATATATATCTATATTTATATATATATATAAGCTAATTTATAATCAGTTTAACAAATGAATCGTTTCACTTAAATTCGATTACAGCGCCAAAAAATAATTTAAAATATTATTTTCAGGTTTAAAAATGTTCTAATTTTCTCATATATATATATATATAAGAAAATTTATATTCAGTTTTAAAAAATGAATCGTTTAACTTAAATATTATTTTCAAGTTTAAAAGTAAACTAAGTTTCTCATATATAAGCAAATTCGTTTACAGTTTCAAAAAATAATTTAAAATATTATTTCCGAGTGTAAACGTATTCTAAGTTTCTAATATATAAGCAGATTTATGTAAAGTTTAAAAAATGAATCGTTTCACTTAAATTCGTTTACAGCAGCAAAAAAGTAATTTAAAATATTATTTTCAAGTTTAAAAGTATTCTATGTTTTTCATATATAAGCAATGAAACAGGTTAAATTAATTTCTCAACGTTCTAAACTTAAAAAACTGAACAGTTTTCAATCCTAACTAAGCTTAAGCAATATATAGGCTAATTAGCGTATTATTACAATTATAACTATATACATCAATTACTGTATAACATTCTTTCGAAATCAAGTATCAATTTCACAAACAAACATGATAAGCGAAGATTTTGTACCTAGTACACCAGGTAATTAATAATAAAAGTTTGGTTTTCGGACATTCCTACGAAATAATTTTACAACCCACGGAATGAGAAATTAATTTATGTTAAAGGAAACTTTTATGATTTTTAGCCGTAATAATTAAAAAATTAAGAGATATAGGGTGAAGTATTCAATTTGGGATGCTTAGAAAACGTGATCATTATACTATTAATTAGAAGTAGGCGGAGCTTACCATAATTGAAGTTTGGAGTGGGGGTAAAGGGAAATATGTCTGCTAAAACAGTGGCCGCTAGCTTTACCCAGGTAAGAAATATTCTACATTCTTTTGGAGTATATAACAATGAGATTTACGAGCATTTGTATTTATTTTCCGTCGGCTATTTTAAGAAAAAGCTAGTTTTTCTATATTAAAATTCGTGAATAAATATTTGCATTGAATAGAAATAGAATAGAAACGAATGAAATCCATTTTAAGCTGGTTAAAATGCTTTGATTCATTACCCAACTTTTTTGTATTCTTCACGTTCCAATAATTGAAATGTACCAAGCTTTATAGGTAAATTAAATTACTTGTATGATAAATTATACGACACTAACTCATTTAGGATGATTAATATCTTGTATTAACGATCTACTTAGTTTAGTTTACTTGCATGTGTGCTAAGTCAAACGATTTTTGTAGATAATTAATAACTTCTATTAATTTAATCTAAATGTTGCCAATTATGCTTTGTGATGATCCGTGGTGACGTCACACTACTGTTTTTTGCTTCTTTTTTCCTTTACCTAATTTAGATATGATACCTGTATTAGAGAGCTTCTCAGCATCCTTCTCCAAGGAGGGGGGATATTGTTAGTGTTGGTTAAGCTGTTGCAGTCATTCACCCCGCTTTATTATTAATTGTGTTGTGGAGCTGGTTTTTGGGTTTGTCGATGAGTTTTTCTCCTTTCAGCAGCTTTGCGTAATAGGACTTCGGTTTTTAGATCTCATCTTGTGTTTCTTAAGCATCGCGTTCGTGATGATTCTGAACAGTTCGTTTTGCATCTTCGTGATATTGTGTTGTACTATTGGAGGGCCTTTTGTACATTTTTCCTTCCCATAAGTTAGGCATTGCGTTGATGACCTTCCTCTTCATGTCTAATGTTAAGGGACATCCCGGCCTAATATTCTGAAGAGTCGATGAACTGTATATAGTGCTCTTCTTTTAGTGTGTTTGAATAGATTTAGGTTTGTATCGAGCGTAACTCCAAAGTTGGCGCAGTTTGTTTCGAAGTTTCTGTTTTTAGATTGGCGGATTTTTCCAATTTTCTTTGTGAGCTTTACTGTTTCTGTTTTATGTTAGTTTATATAGAGATTTTCCAGGTGTCGCAATGTTTGGTGAATTTTTCTTCTACTTTAATTAGGTTGCCTCTTGATGTTGCTGCCGTGTCATTTCCGCATCGGAGAAGTTTGGTATTCTTAGGCACCTTTATACTCGCCATGTCCGTGATGAATATATCATAGATCGTGGGCGAGATCGGCAAGCTTGATCTGATTCTCTTTGTGAGAATTCGTTTTCAACTTTCGATTAGAACTTTCTTCCTTCAAGAGAGGTCGAAACAAATTTTGTTAACGCTAACAAGAGTTTCATTTTCGTCATCTTATTATGGCTTCTTTCCAGGTCTTGTCCTAAACTTTTTCGATATCGAACAGACTTACGTATGCTTTATTTTTTTTTTCGTTTTGGCCGTTTCTATTTTATTGTAAAGAGTTGCTGCTTGTTGAACTGCTGAAAGGTTTTTCCTGAACCAGAATTGCGTTTCTAGGGCTAGTTCTCCTTCTATAGCTTGTTAGAGTTCTCTGTTAACGAAGTGTTCCGTGATCTTTACTAAGTTACTTACGAGACTGATCGGTCTTCTGGGTTTCTTGATGGGGTTTTATTTTTCTTGTGTATGGTGGAGATGGTAGTCACTTTCTTTCCATGCCGGGAGGTATTATGCCAGCGTGTAAACGGAGTTTATTATCCGGTAGATCTCTTAGAGTACAACCTCAGGTAGCAGTTTGAGTGCCCTGATGACGATGTCTCTTCTTGGAGTTTTTTTGGGATTTTAGTGGGGTAATTTTCGGTTTTAGATCTTCTATGGTTATTTGGAATAGAGTATCGATTTTAGTTTTTTTCAGGTTTTCCACCCAATTTTGGGCTTCCTCTTCGTGTTTGTTTGTTGTAATTTTGGTATTTATAAATTGTTTAGAAGAATGGTTGGTTTTTGAATATTATGGTGGATTTTGAGTTTGGAAACTTTTTAACTATTCTTAGTAACTTCTATACATCTATCATTCCTTGGTTCTAAGATTGTTTTACTCTGTTTTCCTATTATTTTGCCCTTTTCTCTTTGAGGGTGTCATCTACTTGTTTTTTAGATGATGATTTGTTCTTCTGCAGACAGTGCCCAGTTGTTTTGAGCTGAAGTTGTCTTGGATGATTAGGGTGATCTTGTTAACCGCCATATATATTTAGTGAGCTGAAGTCATCAGTGATGACAGGGTGTACTTTCCCTATGGTACACGAATTTTTGCTAATATTTTTTCCATCGTATGAGTATTTAAAGTTTGTTAGATTTGGTAAGTTTAATTACTCCTGGATAACGGTCAAATTGGAGTTCAATCATGTACTGCACTTTGTTTGATTAAAACACAATTTACATCTACAATTATTGAAATCAAATATTTGAATAAAATAACAGTTTATTTTATATATCTATTTCATAAAAAAGAAAGTGTTTTTACATATTGATTACATGATCTATGTGCCTACCTTAACAAAATATATCCACATAATTTTATCCACTATCTACATATTATTAACTTTAGATACAAACAACTTCCTATGCTCCGATACTGTAATTCTAATTCAAATTTTCCTGAATCTATTAAAAATTCAAGAAAATCAATTGTTATCATCTATAGCCTTAATGAAATGAGAAAAGTTTTATCTATTAGTAAACGATTGCCAATCAAATTATTGCGTCCACAACAATTGTTTTAAATTTTTTTAATAAGTGAAAAATAATTGTGTGTTAAAATTAGAAAACTCATCATAAAGTATTAAACCTGTATATTCTCTATTTAAATAGTGCAAATAATGGTTACAATTTCATTCTGCAATGAGACAATAATAAGAAACGATAGTTCTGCATTATAAAATTAGATAGAATAACTAAAAAATTTAAACAAAACTAATTGAATTAAATTACGAATTATGAACAATGCAAATAAAAAAAAGTTCAGAATTTAGAGAACGGTTGTCAAGTTATTTTTTAAATATTGTTCCCTTTTATTACAGGCATTAATTTTTGAGAAAACCTAACAACTATTCCATTAGTCACTTTCATACATTTGAGATGTTCTCTTTGAATAGGTTTTACCTTGCAGTATAAATTTCAGCATTAGTTTATTTGATATTCGCCATGCAATGAAATTCATTTAGTTGTTTTTATAATTCGAACTTTCGACGATTGATTTTATTTGGGGATAGTTTTTAATGTTTATAAAATTCTTGCTTTCTCTCTGCTGAAAAGATTAATTAAAATTCATCTTGATAATTGGTGCTCTCTTTCGATACATTTTTCAATTTTAAAGTGCTCATTCTACTTTTGAGTATCGCTTAATATGTATGAGTGCAGCTTTTTGATATACCATTTTTTGGGTATTGCTATAGTTTTCACTAAATGATGGCAACATTGAATCATTCTTAATAATTAATTTTTTGCTTGGCCTAGTTTGTTGGTTAGTGTCTACCTGTAAACTATGCCGCCGAATCTACTGAGATGATGTCTTCGACAGTAACCCGGACTATTCACCGCTGTGATTCTTTGTAGTTGCTATTTTTGAGAACTTAATCAATCGACATCTCGGATGTCAAATTGTTGCTACCTTCTGACATCCAAGTTATACAGGCCTTCGAGAACTTTTCTCCGACTTTCGCAATTAGAAATCGCTTGTTTTGCCGGTTTTAAACATATTTTGGAATAATAAAAGACATTTATGTCATATTGGTCGTAATAATAATTGTGGTAAGAGTCGTTGTAGTTATCGACCGAGGTGATAGACTCTGCCGATAAGACGACGAATGCCATAATGATTAATTAGGATCCGTACAGTATACTAAATTTTATCTGATCCGGTAAATTTTAACACGGTCCTATAATAAATCATTACGATAATGGGTCCTATAATAAAAGTCAAGTAGGTGTTTATAAAGTTGTTATTACGACCTGTGATAAATAGTTGGTACCTACATTCCACTAGTGAAAACAAATGAATGTATAAAATTTATTTAAGTGACTTCTAATTGCAATTTTTTTTATTGTATTTATTTCCTCTTTCTTCAGAATGATTATGCAATTAATTTACTTTGCTATTGTATATTTTTCAATTTAGTTTGAAATATTTAAATCGTATATATAAATAATTAAACGTTAATCGCTTTATCAATTAACGAATTTTGTAGCCTTCTGAATGGGTAAAACCTTTGAACTTATCTTTTCATAAAAATCTGGTATTCACAACTTTGCCTCTTTATACAGGTCATGGTGAGTACCAAATCGCCATTGAGGATTTCGACAATGTTTTGAGTTTCTTAGTAGTGAGTAAGTGTTTCCACAACCCTTCTTATACCCTTCCTCCATTATTAAACTGTTTCCTGAAATTTGCACACAACGTTATTACCACACTCAATTTTATTTCGGGTAACTATTGAGCTCATGGCACAAACTTTCTTTATATGCGTCAAGCGCTAATGAATGTTCTCATACTTCTTTACTTATCTTTACTACTTCTGCTCTCCCCAGTTACTTGAGGCGATTATCTCGTTTTTATATACGAAAATCACGAACGTAATATTGTAGTAATACAAAATATTTAATACAGTCCTTGATCTACAACTAACAATAACGGCATTGTCGCGAAACGAAGTTGACCAGAGAACTGTACATACTATATGAAGATTGATGATATTGTAACAAAACTAGTTATTTGTTTAAAAGTTTTTATTTATATTCACTAAGCTGTGATCATTTATTTACACTTATTTACTTAAATATTTATTTCACAGTACATTCACAGTAAACGTTTATATTTACATATAACAACTATTACAAAGACAAGGTTCTTAAGAAAACTAACTAAAGGAAATTAAACCATTATTTATATAGAAACAAAAATTTTGGAAAACTTTAGAATGGTAAGCAATCATTAGTCCCAATGCAGATGTAATAATTCCAGTATCATGAGTCACTACTATAACCTTAAATATTTATTTAGATATAATTTATAGTAAAGAGTAATTTGTGAGTACTTCATTTTTTTAGTGGGATGGAATGTTCCAGAATGTCCTATAAAATTATTGATATATGTAATTTTGTTACAATATTTTTAACGTTGACTAATAAAGATACACAATTGTCGTCATAGATGTAGCATTATTAATAAAGATGGTAATAGAAATTAGACTTAACATAAAATTTACACATATATCGAGTATCAAAAAATACACCTTAAGAAAAAACCTGTAGAATAATGTACTATTATCGAGAATTGATAGATAGAAAATATTACCCTTCAATTTTGGCTAATTCATAAAATAAACTATTTTTCTAAAATTAATGTATTTGAATTTAAAATTTGGATATAATATATTTAATATCCTTAAATGCTATTTCAAGATGTAGATCGAAGTTTGGTTATGTCTACGCGAAAATCTACGGATGTTATCAAAAATTACTTGGAATGCCACCAGAGTCACCTAGCGCTTAATCTAATGAACTCTAAGTTAGCATTTAATACCAAAATCTAAATATGCAGTTAAATGCTGCTCAAATTAGAAATAACTTAATTAGTAGAGAACAAGCTTTTGTAAAAAACAAAAAATCTAAAACGCCAAATGCTTTAAATTAACTAATAACTGAACAATAAATGCCTGAACTAGTAAGCGCAAACAACGCAACGTTTTAAGGAAAACATTTGTCTACGCTATCAAGCACAATTGCAAAATTGCCAATTGTTTGAGCGTTATGATTTAGGAATTTGCTCTTAAGTTATTGTGTTAATTTAAAGCGTTGACAACGTTTTGGATTTTTAGTTCTTTGCAAAAGCTTGTTATCTTCTAATTAGCAATTATTTTTTTATTCTAGCACCCTTTAATTCCATAATTAGGTTGTGGTATCCATTCGGAGCTGCAAGCGATGGAATATAGAAGATACTTGGTAATATTTCATGTTACGTTATAGAAATATTATATACAACTTAATTCAAGAGTAAAAATTAGCGATTTTGTATCATTACAAGTTGTTGATGAACTCAGCAATAATTAGAAATTTATCAACAATCCAATTATTTATAATTAATTAACTTTGTGATTATCTAAATATTTATATAAGTTAATCCAATATTGCGCATAAAAATTAATATTAAAAATAATTATAAAGAAACAGATAGCGCCTTCGGTCTCTTTAAGAATTGTAGCTGACCTACATAAAGCTAGAAAATATTAACTCTGGTAAGAGACTGTGCATCTTTGTGAATTTATATCCTAGATATAGAAGTATTTAGGTTAAACTAGGTACAAGGGAAAATTTAAATTAAACGGAGAATCTTATTTAACGATAACAGTATTCAAATTCTATTGAAAATAAAAATATTTTCGACATGAGACAGAATTTGATAAAATACCTCAAGGTACCAAAAATCACGTCTGTTTTCATCAAGTTGGTGTTAAATAAATCTTTCATCAGTGAACCATACCTGACGTAATATAAAATGCAGTTATTATAGATAAATTAATAATTTAATAATAATCTGTTATAAGTGGTTCGTTATGAGACCGATTAATTACAGAGATTAGTTAATCGTCAGGGCAAAAACCGACAGACTCAATAAGCTAATAATCAAGCGTTAATACGTATACTTAATTTGTTGTACTTTAAAGCAATCGAAATCGAAGAATAGAGGTAACTCTCGTACGAATTAATTACCGGTAAGTATAGCAACATACGATGCATACAGTGGGATGTAAAGATATATAAAGCAGATAAATGTTTGATTCACCAACCCTTCGTAGAAATAGTTGAAATTCATTCATATCTATGCGAAGATAATTATTGAATTTAGTCTTTGTCAAAACAATTTAGTTAAGAGATGGCTTTTTTGCCCGTTGTAATCGTGAAGATTCCTAGAGCGTAAATATTGAAAATCAATTTGATTAGTAAGTTTAATTCTTTCAACTGTCAATATTGGAATATAAAATTAAAATATTTTAATAATTTTTATACATTGATTTATTAATTTTTATACAAGCATATTTCGTTTTTTTAAATAAATGTTTCTTTAATCATATTTTTATCACTTATTTGCTATCTAAATAGTAAGGGTTTAACTAAATATCCTTAGTCATAGTAAAACAAAATGCTTTATTTTTACCTCGAGTAAGTACGTTATTGTACACTCTGTATTAAGAAACTCACAGCGAGAGTAAATACGGCAATTTTATGGCAATCACGTTTAACATTATAATGTATTATTCAAACAATAACTTTGACCTTGGAAACTTTCATTTTATTGATAATTCAAAACTGTATTTAAATAGTTAAATAACAAACTCCTAGATAAGTAAAAGTTAAACTTGACTGTTTAAATCAAGAATGTGTTTAGGAATGCTTTAATACTGGAAAGTAAATTATGTCATCTCCTTAACATTTTTTTCTAATAAAGAAATGCCTCAATAAATAATAGAAATAAATCTTTCAGATTTCCTTGTATAATGTTTCCGGTTTGACATTAGTTTCCTTTTTATGAGATGATCAAAATTTCTCTCTTGCTTTTATGCACGGAAGGAATTGCATTATTATATAAACATTTAAGGCCATGAGAACTCATTTATTATAGAAAATTTAAAATGTTGTTCTTTTTGATATTGTTTAGTGTTTAATACTTTAAATCGATCTATATTACCATAACTGGGAGAGTTATTTTATATGAACTAGAACGTTTTTATTAAATATTTATATAATAGTGGAAACATGTACAGAATAATTGATACGCTTCACATTTCTGTGTTCTAGTTAATAAACAAGCTGAGCTATTAAGGATAAATAGTGAAAGTAGTGCCACCATGTCACGTTGAACTTCAGAATCTATTGAGTAATAGAAGATAATTTAGACACCAGCATAACTTTTTGTACAATAATAATTCACTTAATTACATTATTGTTTGCGCTACTTATTTTACTATAATTGAACTAGTTTTTTGTTGTTCATGTAAAAAGTAAAAGGTTAATATAATGAAATTCTTTCAGCGTCAACAAAAAGGAAAAAAATTATTATCAATTAGCTGTAAAACCACTTGTATGACATCTTGTTAGATTCTTCATCGTTCAACATGCATATTAATTACTGGTATTTTTTTCTAAACAACTAAATCGTTTAATTATATTTGTCTATAAAAATCTAACAACAATGAAACGGTTGTATCGTGTCGTAAGTTATTATATAAATTTAATTATCAATCGATTAAAAAACTGAAACGTATCTGCGTTTAAGGACATCAGAAACCTTAATTTTATTTACACCTATTTATTAAGGTATCTTATATAAATTAAATTAAACCTTACACTTCCTTCATCAGACGCGGTTCCTATCGGAAAACTAATTAGAATATAAAATAGTATTTTGTAACTTGTTGCGCAAGAAGTACCAAAAGCGAAGCTGTGGAAGGACTTGTCACCATTTCAAAGCGCGGAAATGGATTCATAAGCATGTATTTGTCTAATAATAAGATACATCCGTATTTACATATTTTAAATAGTCCTGAACTTTATATACCCGAAAGCTCTAGAAAATTACTTTATTTTTTAAAGTGGGTGGCGCCACCAGATGGAAACACGAAACAAGATTTAAAACATTCAATCGAAAACAGCAAAATTAATAAACGAAATACCTTAATGAACGTAATTATATTAAATAATTTTGTTTAAAGTACTTATGTCCTTTACTGGCAATTTTGGATCTCAATTAGAAGCAATTCTAGCAGCTGGCAATTAGATTAATAATCAGATTATTATTAGTTACCTATTGGCAGTTTCGAGCAAAATGCTCTAATTAAATTTAATTTGTTCTTTATTTTATGAGTGAACTGGTTTTTAATAAGGTAACCAACGTAATTTTACATGCTTTTAATTTGAATTATATCTAAAGGGTCAAGACTCTTCTTTTTAGTGCACTATATTTACTGTACTTTTATAATTTTTACCTGTAGGTAAATTTAAAATCTTATATTTATGTTTGTTTAAACCTTGTAGATTCCACCAAACGATATTTAAGCCCAATAATTAACAAAGGTTCACACTTTATAAAAATTTATTTTTACAATACAAAAATCAAACCATACTCAATTACATATATGTACGAGAAGTGCTGCATATGTTTCGGGAATCGAATACTTCCGCCGTTGTTAGAGAATCATAGATGGCACTATTGTAAAATTTGTTATTTTTTAGGTTATATAGCATTGACAATTGAATAAAATATCGTTTGGTAACGTTTGTATATAAGAGTAAAATAAACAACTATCGACAAAAATAGAATTAAATCGCGAACATTTTCGTGCAATGATTTTTTATGATCTTAAAAGTAATTTAACTCAACAACAATGTATGAATAGTTTTATTTCGGTTTTTGTTAACGATTCACCATCCAAAATAACAGTTTATCGCTAATTTTCAGAATTCAAGTTTGGCCGCAGTAGTCTCAGTGACGAATTTCGCAAAGGTCGTCCGCAAACCAGTGTTCTTTCAAAAAACGTTGATGATGTACGTGAGATAATTGAGATGGACCAGCATGTGACTTACCGTGAAATAGAATCGACCCTTGGCTTTGACATGAAATAAATATGAACGATTTTGCATGACCATTTAGGTGTGAAAAAATTATGTGCCCGTTGGATTCCACACAATTTGACGGAGGCTCAAAAAGTGGCCCGTGTTCAATGGACCAAGGAAGTGCTGAACAAATTTAACCGTGGTTCTTCAAATTTGGTTTATAACATCATTACAAGTGGCGAAATTTGAATTTATTCATATGAGCCAGAAACAAAGCAACAGTCGCGCGTTTGGTTATTTCAAGATTAATCGAATCCAACAAAAGTTGTCCGTTCACGAAGTGTTTCAAAGAAAATGGTCGCAATATTTTTTAGTTTTACTAGTCACGTTGCTATCGTCGCTTTAGAGGATCGTCGTACGATCAATGCTGATTGGTATACAAGCATTTGCTTACCGAAAGTCAGCAATGAAATCAGAAAAACTAATGCAAAACGTCGGATCATCTTGCACCATGTCAATGCATTGTTACACATACCATCACAAACTGTCGATTATTTGAAGCGGCAAAAGGCAGAATTAATCACTCGTTGTCCATACAGTTCTAATTTAAGTCCAAATGATTTCTTTTCATTCCCGGTTGTCAAAAAGAAAATGCATGGCACCTGTTTTTCAACACCTGAAGATGCTGTGGAAGCATTCAAAACTCACATTTCTACTATACCATATTCGGAATGGAAAAAATGCTTCAACAACTGATTCGAACGCATGCAAAAGTGTATTGATTTTAAGGGATACTATCTTGAAAAACAATAGAAGCATTATTACTGTATTTTCATTGTGTTTTCATACCTATGCCCGAAACAATTGCAGCACCTCTCGTATATACACAAATTAAATCTACAAAAGGTTTACTCAAGATTTTAGTGACCTTTCTAGAATACCTCCCTTAGAATTTGTCTGCTAAATTTAAACACAAAAAGTTGACTTTATTTTTTATAGCAGGCACCTATGGTCATAAATTTTGCTTTAGTACTATGATAAATTTATTTGAGATAATTTCAAACTTCACTTTAGAACATTTAAATTTTTTCTTTGCTTTTAATACTAGAATTTCGTCAGGTTTTTGCCTTTCGGTTTTGATTTTTAATAATTCCAGATGTCGAGATGCGATACACTCGAAATATGATTCTTTGAAAGATGTAAGCCGTCCTGGAAGTTTTCTGTAAAGGTTCTTTTGGGTCTTAAAGCTTGTGAGTAAGCTTTTCGTATTTTTCCTGTTTTCTAATCAGTTTAATTTCACGATATTGATAGATCGGTTGGAAACTCCCGGAATTTTAATAAAATTTGTTTTCATAGCACATTTGCGTTTTGTAAAATCGTTAAGACTTTGAAGAAAATGGACAACACTGCAGATTTTTTGATTATTTACATTGTTAAACGGAACTTGACCTTTTCTCTGTCTGCAGCAGGGTATGTACTGCTATAGTGTTACACGAAAAGGATGGTGTTTTTCGTAATTTTAGGCTTTTTACTACCCGCCTGAAATTCTCTTCCGCGGTTCTTCTTACCTATCACAAATTGTTATTTCACACATTTAACTTTTCGTGTGTTTTGTATTTGACCATTGACGTTAAGGACGCTCTCCAGTAACTACAAACTCCGTTGGATTTTTTTCTTGGGTTATATAGCTACCTCAGCTACGGAAGCGGCGTGTTTGATTTTTTAGTTTTTACAACATGCGAAGAATCTGTATTTTTATTTACTATAATTCATTTTCAGATTTTCGATGTTTTAGTTTATTTGCACTCACTAAGGATTTTATATACCCACTCGCGGTTATAATTGTGAACATTTGTTCCCAACTGCTCGTTTTTTATTGTTTGGGAGCTATTTAGTTTAAGTTTAGAAATACAGTTATGCTGTTTCTTTTACAATTTAATTTATTTAATTTATTCCATTTTTCTAATATTGGATCTGAATTTATTTTGATTATAAGTTATAAATTGTGACGAACTAACATTATATAATAGAAGATGATTTTTATAAAAGTATCTCGAGATTTATGAAATGCAGTTTCGATCTTCCTTGATCTTGATACCAGAAAATATTAATTTTTCCTAATCTAAATTTATATGAAAAACCGATTCTAGATAAACTAATTGAATAAATTAAAAATAAATTGTTTTCAAAGATTCCTGAAAACGTTTATAATCCAATGTATCCTACAAAATGGGAACTCCCATTTCTACTATACTATATGACACAGAAATTGCACCATCTAAAAGGCGTTGAAACTTTTTGATCAGATTTAGCAGAATACTTTAACTATTAAAAAGTATAAATTGATTACAATTTGAAATAGGTTAGAGGTTAGAGTACCAACAACCTCTTTAAATATCAACACGTGCACTGATTTAATTAGATAACGATACAAGAAACAAAGAATATTAAATTAACAGTAAAAATTAATTTACACCAGAATAAAAACTAAAGATTAAATTTAGAAGCCAAAACGAATAACCCAAGTTTTAATAATTATAATTCTCAATTTTGAAATTAAAAATTTTGGCCAATTTATAATAACAAAAATCCACTGACTAACGGCAAAATAAATTTGGCTAATAGACGAATGGTGGTTCTTCTATAATACAGAAATTAAATACGCAGATTGTAGATGTGGATTGGTAGATATTGGAAAAATTTCCAATCGTCTCAGGAAAATGAATTTTTAAGTACTTAACGAATTTATAAATATAATAAATTTTAACTCATACACCTTTTCTGCTAGAATCAGTACATAATAAATACCTCCAATTAAGTTCTATTTAATTTCAACTTCAATTTCAATTCCTACGGAACACGAATACAATCAAAACATTAAAACCTTGTTACCCCCATAATAACAAAGTGGCCCTGTTAGATAATAACAGCCTTTGTGAGGTTTTCCAAGAATACAAATTTTATTGTGTATTACGAAATACATAAATGAAAGAACATTCATAATGAGAAATATTAATTTAAACAAAAATGTCATTCACATATTGCACTGCAAAAATTATCAGTGGAATACCCATCTTACCCTTCGAAATTTCAACAAGTACAATGCGAACATGTCCGATAAATAATAAAATTCAAAGCTGAAATTTTAAAAGGGTAATTTACCGTGCCACCTTATTGATATAAGTTTTGTGGTATATATGATTTCCCGCTTTTAATTTAAATTATTAGTTATGACTTCTACATAGTTTTAGAGAACGTTATTAAATAAGTATAGTTACAATTTATATCTGTAAAGTGTAATTATAAATAAGGTATTCACCAACTGATACCCCAACAAGTTTTTGAACTAGTCGCACATCAGTTTCCTAAGAAAATCTCAAAGAGTTCCATTTTGTAACCACTATATCATAAAAGATGCAGTACTTTTAGATATCAACTTTTCACCGGGCTACATTGCATCCAACGCGTAAGTCTGCAAAAATGTTCTTTGACGAAGTTTTCTGGTTTATCTTCGTTAGGATATTAAAACTAGTTGCTTTAGTTGTCTTAATGCCAATGTTCTAGACAAATTCTCAAGCAAGCTTATATTTGTATCACAGACTATAAATTTAAAACTAAACTGTTCGGTTGTGAGTGAGGAGCGTTACATATATTCGATGCGATAATGGAGTTATACGTAGATTTCAGCTTATAAGTATATCGGAATATACATATAGCACCATCGGCGTCTAATTAATAAAAGCTACCAAAGGAAATTTACACGCGATAATAGTTTATTGAGACACTCCTTGTTAAAATCATTTGAAAAAACTGTTGATGAATTTCTTATACAGTGTGGCGCACACAATTCGTTCCATAACGAATGCAATCTAATTGAGACGTGCACAGAAGTGCTTAGCTAGGTATATTATTGCATTACTCTGAATACCAAAACTGAATGCACTTTTAGAGGTTATACCACTTTAGTGTAACCTGTAATCAAGTACAAGCCACTAGAAATAGGTGAACTTTAAAAGTAAACAATCAAGTGTTACTTCAAAGGAACGATGTAAATCTTAAAGTAAATTTTAGTTAAGGGGGTGATTTGTGCTGGAAATCACATAAAAAGGCACATATATGTAAAAATGTTTTAAAAGGGCAAATTCACCAAAAACATCTAAAAGGGCAAAAAAGACAAAGTCATTTTGGATGTCACAAAGAGTTGTAATTTTAATGTAGCCTAAGTTACATCAATTGCAAAGGAAAGGAACTTGCCTAACTATCCGGTCTCTAGTTATAGGAGGGGTGCTGCATATGTTTCGGGAATCGAGTACCTCCGTCGTTGTTAAAGAATCATAGATGGCACTACCGTAAAACCTGACATTTTTTAGGTTATGTAGCATTGACAGTTGAATAAAACATTGTTTGGTAACGTTTGTATTTAAGAGTAAAATAAACAACTATCGACAAAAATGGAA
>JAHWXV010457431.1:0-16739 GCA_024586415.1 Phrixothrix hirtus
GCCCCAAAATGTGCATTTCCACTAAAATTTTGACATCGAAAATTTTGGACGAAAACAATACTTTCTCTATTCTATATTTCATATAGGTAAGAGAAAGTAATAAAGAAGTAAGATCTCATAAAAGGCCCATTGGTGATAATGCTAGTAAGTTCTTTTGTAATTATATCGCGATCCTTACCAGTTTTTAAGGTATCGCTTAAATTGTCAGAGAAGAAGTAGGCATTAGAGTTGCAGGCCAGATAAAGCTTAATGTCTGGCTTATCAGAAGATGAAAAACGAGGAGAGCGAAAGAATATCGTTCCAAAAAGGTGAAGGCTGTTTATCAACTGCGATGTTTTCTACGGATGAACTATAATTTCAAATTCTCATTCTCATGCTCCCAAACGTCTCAAATAGTTTATCAATTTTTCTTTTTTATGGTCTAATTACTTGGTCATCGAAACTTATAAATTGTAAGATGTCTTTATATCCTTTCAGTCCCATTGCTACTCAGAAAATGGGAGATACACATAATCATTTCCATACAGTATAATAAATAAAATCATTTGCACTTAGATGGCCGGCAGTTAAACTAAGACAAATAGAGCGCATGTTTATAACACCCTTTAATTTTTTCACGCTCCATTAGGTGACCCTTTATTCGTACTCAGAACAACTCCACTCACAGTTGCACCTTCCGTGAACAAACAAATATAGTGTAGTGGGTTCTTCAACCATACATCAATTAAATTTACTTTTATGATGTTACGACATCAAGTACTTTCTTATAGTGGATGTAATCTAACCTATTTTGTATCGTTCTTTAAAATGCACGTGCTTAACATAGTTTAAATATGGACACAATACATAGAAGGCATCTCAGGATTAATTAGTGGTTTATATTGATTTTTCAGTTTTCAGTACTTAGTCTAATCTTGGCAAGCTGCTTTGCTGGACACAGGTAAAATAATGGTTCATTCCAAAATCCACACTTGCACTTTCGAAACAAGTCACCAAGTGACAGGTTCTTGATTTTATATACAACTACAGACCTCTGATCCCAGTTGCAAATGAGTTGCATAAATCTATGTAGTGAGCCTGGAATTTTGATGTCTACAAGAACTATCTATTGTTTAGAAATTTAGAAACTTAGAATCTTAAATTAACTACTGTAACGGTATTATGTGTTTCGAAGCTCGTTCCTGAGTTTTGCGTCAATAATCTTAACTTTTAAAAACTAAAGTCCGATACGTAAATAAGCGTAGGGTGCAATGAAAAATGTTTACCGCGAGTTAACAAGAAAAAATTTTAAAGACATTTTATCCTCAATTGATTGATGCAAACGAAATACGAATAAACTGTTATGTAAAATTATTGTATAAGTATTTCTGTACAAATTTCCGTAACAACACCCAGTTAGATAATTAAAATTGAAAAACCAAATTTAACTACGTATTAAAGATAAATAAACTGATAAATTCTTATATAAATTGTATGTAAAATTTTCCGTTAAACAATGTTCATTTAAAATAATTATTTGAGCTGAATACTGAATCCAAATCCAAATATGCTTTTTTGTTGAAATATTGTTAAATTGTTTTAATATAAAGAATACTCAATTAATTAAAAGCAAACGCTTATAAATTGCTTACGAGGAATATTGCTTAAACCAACAAGATAACGTTTCTACGAAGAAATGTACAGGTTCAAGCACCGAGCTAAATTCAGGCAAATTCCCTAGAATCTCGTATTATGTTCAAATATAAATTATCAATATTCTTATGAAAGTAAATACAATAGAATGGATTGAAAATTAAATTTAAAGTCATGTTAAATAAGTTTAATATAAAAGTTTGCAAACATAAAAAGGCATTTAATTAGCTTATTTCTGAACCAATTCACCAACATTTTTCAAATTTTGGAAATAAACCGCGGTAATTCTATAAACAACATTTGACACGTTCGGAAAATCAAAATTCGAAATTTTGTCAAGATGTTTAACTTTATCTATTTAGGAGAGAGGGATAACGTCGAAATTCCATCCCATTATCATGATTTAGGTATAAATAGACGTAAGGAATGGATGAAAAGTTAATAAAGAGCCGTTATTTCATCACCCAGATTACGCTGAGTACAGCACTTTATAGAAGAGATCTACCACGCGAATCTTTGTACCCCCTTATGAGGATCGGTATCTTCTCAAACGTCGAATGAGCTTACAATGCGTGTGCCCGTACTCAAAGATACGGTGGTACAACTTATTCCAACACCATACCGAGCTTACCACGCCAACTCTCTCGTACCCGCTTACGATGAGACAAGTGAAGCCTAGACGCACCACGTCTTGAACAAATTATCGACTAAGCTACTGCATCTTTAGTTAAGCGCCGTGTAAACAATTAGAATATTAGCGAAATCAAAATAACACTTAGATATCATTCTGATCCAACAACATCGATTTGAAAACCAATTTGAAATTGGTTACAATAATATTTCCAACTAATCTTACCTAAACAGTTAACATAAATCTAACAATGAGTATCCGTTGAACGAAACGCTCGAGTGCATTAAACTCAAAGCAACGGGAACCAATTCGAATTATTAATAACAAAATGTTACGAATTGGAGGAATAAACAATTTTCCAAAAGCATGTTACCGAAAGTTTGGTACAAAAATAAGCGGTATAATCCGCCTATCACGCCACCTGCTGTAACGTTCTTTTTTTAGTCATTGGTAATTTTATAAAATTTCAATAGGTGAAATTGAATTAATTAATTTACACCTTTGAATTGTTAGGTATTTCTTTGTGAAATCCATAAAATTGGTTGTAAAATAAAAATTTAAATGTAACATTTCAACTAAGTTCGCCCCTGTATTTTGCGAATATGTAAATAAAGCCGCCGCAAAGATGATGCCAGTATGAGAAGGCCGTTAGTGGTAGAACGTCGTCTAAGGCTCCGCACTAAATTCCTAGTCATGGTGTGTTACATTGTTTCTTAGTTTATTTCCTTTGATTATATCGTGCCGTGTTACTTTATCACAGGTAAGATTGTTTCAATTTGTTTATATCTTAGTTAATTTCCATCATTAGTTATAGCAACCAGTACCGGTGGAACTTGCTAGACATGATTGTTCTAAATTTGTAAAAGTTGAAAGGAAGCCCTATCTATCATCTTCTGCTGTTTTCATATGAGAGAATTTAATTAACAAGGCAGATTAGTTTGGGCGATATGTATATGGATAGTTTCGTCAAGGTGCAATAAAAACGTTGGCCTTAATGGTGAAGGGCTACATCTGGCAAACCACCAGACCGGTGTCGTCGTGGCCGCTCCTTCACATGGTACCCAGGTTTGTCTGTCTTCGTTAAACTATCATACGTTTTCAATCCGCACATGTTAGTAAAGTTTGAACTTAACTTTTTACGATAGCTGAAAAGCATGTTACCAATCGATGACCTTTACATTTTAAAAATAACGTAATGCTAAATTATTTACTTACGGGAATGAAAGTTCATTAGCTCCATTATAATAATTGCACGCCATAAGAAACAATCGTAATTATAAAATTTCACTTTGAATAAAATCGTTCAAATAATGTTTTCCGCAACCTCTTAAGTTTATATATTCGTCGATAAAAATTTGAATCAAATTAAAGTAAATGTTTAAAGTAGTTTATTGAATTAAAAGTAAATTGTTTTGCTAAGTTTTACTTTAGCGCAGTTGTATTTAAGTTTGTTCGCACAAATTATAAAATAGAATTTATCGTAAAACTGTCTAGATTTTTAGTAAGTTTTATATACGAGGTGTGACGTTAAAAATTTCTTTTGCAAATGAACATTTAAAAAAGTTCAGTTATTGTTTTTGCAATTAATATTTGAGTATTTTAGTAAAAGTGAAAGGTACAGAATTTACTTAAGCGTTATATTTTAGATTACCTTTTTTATATTTCACTTCCTTATGTTTAGCTACAATATATGATTTTTGAATTTTGCATCTTATAGCACCCGTTAAGTTATAATGTTAGAATATCGATAACACGTAACAACTATTTCATCTCCTCTAATGTATTTGAAGTTAGATGTTGATTACTTGACGCTACTAGTTTGCTTACTGTGATTTCGACTACAATTTTATGTTGTAAAATTAATTTTTGCTTTGATATGCGTTAACGGAGAGAAGTAGTTTGTGATCTGTTTTCGACTATTCTAGAGTATTTTATTTTTAGGAATGTTAATTGTAACTTTTAAGCATTATTATCTTTGTCGAGTGTTGAAAATACATATATATCGGGTGGCCTAGATCCCGTTAAGACAAAAGTCAATAACGCAGTTTGTCATTTTGGTGTTCCGAAAGGAATACATTTTTAATTGTAGTTTTAGCGATCTCTGTTATTTTTGTTTGTTGATACTTATTTCCGAACTCGCTCGCCGTAATAAACGAATGTTTTGTTGTACTTCAGTTGTATTTGATTTCTTGTTCCAAGAACCTGGCTTTACTTTAGGTTAGGGCAGCACCAGGACTCAGAAGCCGTCGTACGCCTTGTCGAGTGAGGTGCAGGTACGAGATAGGAAGGTACTTATGACTGGCGCCCTTACAGGTATATGATTTACTTCCCTTCCTATAGGTACCATCTGGGAGATGTGGATGTGAACCAAATCCAGTGTGGCAAAACTGCTGACACCCCTCTCTGGTTAATTTATACTGAGCTAAGCCGCGGTAAGCTTCGTTTTCTACTACAAAACGAGAAATCAAAGGGTTGTTGTAAGATCGTACATGGCACTGCGATATAAGCTACATTAAATGGGCAACACCCTCTGGTAATTAATAATCAAAATTTGAATTTATGTAAATACTTAGAATTAAAACGTGTAAATAGCTAGCATATGTTAGCACTAGGATAGGTATAAGAATGTCGAAAATGTACATATCGCACATACTATTTCATTAAATAAAACGTATAAACATATATATTTTACATTAATAATTGCGCATAATAAACAAATAAACATCCACTCAAATGTTCTAAGAAATAAAAAGAAAAGAACTCGCAAATAGGAAAATATTACAAAAGTTGACAGAAATGACACATTTGACAAAATTATGAAGCAAGACATTTTTAAAAACCAGTAAAACCTCATGAAATCTTTTAGTTAGAAAAAAGAAATTAAGGCCACAGTAAGCGCCTTACAAAGAACCTAAGATATACATAATAAAAGTTTATTTAAATAGATGACATGCACGGGAAAGCGGTAATTAGAAAAGGGTGACAAAAATTCCAGAAAAGTGCAACTTCATGTAAAACTTGTAATTCTCGTAAGTTAGTTAAAATAAACAATAAATAAATTAAACCAATGTAAAACACTTAAAAGTATATACAGGGTGCGCTGAATTTAAGAACAAAAATAAGCAGTTGCGAAAAGTCAAAATAAGCATAGCCACATTTTCTGTTATTTAGCTTGAACCGGAACCGGCATCTTCACTGAACTACCAAAAAATACATTCCGTAAACTACAAAAAACTGAATAGGCGTATTATGACAGGGGAAATCGGGCCTGATTTCCTCTAGATTTAACAAAAATTAACGAGTTAAGTTCCAATTAAGTAACATATTTTAATACTGTTAGTATAAGTAATGCGGCAAAATTAGATATAAGAATTTTGTAAAAGGGTCTAAAATATTCTAGAAGGTTCCAAGGCGCTAATATAATAATGCAGTAAAAAATTACTGCGAATTATACCTAAATTAATTCAAGATCACCGTAATGAGTCATGGAATTAAAAATTAGAACATCATTATACTAGGTAATTCAGTTCTTTAATATTCCAGAATATTCCAGAACATTATTTTTCTATAATGATAGCAGTTTAAATTCCTTTTCATTTAGTTTTCGCTACGAATACTGTTACTAGTGTATGGACGTTATTGTGTCTTATAATATTATTCATTACTTTAAAATTTTAATCTTTACTGCATTGTAAAATAAATATGAAGTTGAATATATGTAAATAAATAACTAACTCGGTTACAATAATATGTCATTTGGCCTTTCTTTTACTAAATGACAAAATGCGTAATTTAAATCTATACAGGCACCGTTATAAAACAATTTTCCGAATTTAATTGTGAATTTGCGTGTTATATTTAAATTATAGAATAAAATGCCATGCCAATTAATAGATTCTGTAATACTTAATTAAGATAGTAAATATTGTAAATGTGTTAATGTATTCCGGTTAATATATTTTATTTTGCCACTAATTCTAACTAACGTTTCTTATATTGTATTCTTTCCAAAAAATAATTAGTAAAGTCACTTTAGCAAAATATATTTAAATGCGATCACTATAAAGCATTTCTTTTTAAAAAGAACAGAATTTATTTTATTTCAATGCAAAAAGACGCCGTATTTAAATCTTTTCTTTGTAATAAATTGTGTCAAAGTATTTAAAAAAAAGTGTACGTATGAACATGCTAATAATTAATATTACAGTAATTTAAACAATTTACTAGAAACTTTTTTGAAATTGTAGTTGAAGTAGATTTTTAAAGAAGTTGTAAATTCTTTAGGAATTACTCGGTTGTAAATCCTTTGTTAGTTATATAACCTTAAACTAGAGTAGATTTGCTAATTAAGTAATTTCATTTAAACCCCAAAACCACATTAATTTGAAAAAAACTTTCAGCAAATTTAGAAAATTACACCTCATTTTAAGTACCAACGCATATATATTTAGATTTTCCTTTCTATTTGAATTCCCTTTCTGAAATTTTCAGTGGAATGAGTTGTCGCAAAGCGAGTTTTATTCAACTTTTACGCTTTAAAGCGTCTTTATGTATCATTATACTTATGAAATGTAGGATGGTTGGATATAACTTTTTATAAATGTAGGTAATCTAGTGTAGTAATTTTTGTATTTGGAAACGTTTTTATTAAATTACAATATATCGCTGAGTACTATAAACACTTTATTGTAATAGTTTCTGTTATGTTCGTTGTATACCTACAGCTTATCATTTTTCAGCATATAATACTTAGTTAGGTATTCATAGTATTCTAAAATAAAATAAATATACTTCACAACAGGCCTGTTAGAACCAATGTCGAATTAAATTAGTTTGCTGACTTTAGATAAATTTTAATACACGAGCAGAATTAATTTCGATTCATTGTCGTACTAAATATAAAATTATTTTTTTCCACACTGTAAATTTGGTCGAATTTGTTGTAATTTATTGCAAAACTTACATTTTCTTAACCTATGTCACAACTGAAAATAGTTTTAATTCATTTAAATATTTTCTAAAATTACGAATTATAAGAGTTTCAAGGTCTTTGAGCTTAAAAGCATAACAGGTACAGATTTGCGATGTTCAAAATGTGACAACTGTTTAACATTAGTTTCAAAATTTTATGCAATCTGGAAATAATCTGTAATTAGGTGGCCTCTAATGGTATCGTGTTTTCAGCGTTGCCTGGATAAAGCCAGCCCTCAATAGAATTTCAAAAAAGCTTGAAAGATCTCTTTATCTCAAATAAGTTTGGCTTAGTATGTTTTTCACAGATTAACATATTTACTTAAATTCTCACTTTTTAAGGAAACATTCAATATGCACTCTGAACTTGAAACATACATACGCTTAAGTAACTGAATTTAAATCAAAGATTAGAAACAAAGATTAAACATTAAATGTTAAATGTTTTACCAATAATTCTTTGTCGTGTACAATATCTATACGTGGCCACGCATTAAAATATTCTTAGACTTGAATTGTACAGGGTATGCCAGCGAAAAATACCCCAAAAATATGAGAAGCTACAAATATTCAGAAGCGTCTTAGTCGTGGTCCGAAGTACTATCAACGGTAAAAAATAAACTTCCGGTTACATCCTGTTATACCGGAAATTGCTGTGAATTCGGTTATTTTGAATAGGAACTAATTAGCTTTCTCATCAGATTTCGATTGTTCGTTAAAAATTAAGGGGAGTTTAATCCGACGGTTTTGCTGCTGTATCTATCCTTGGCTTCGAGAAATAATTAATTTGAGAATCCAAGTTTCCATGTTTCAAATAACGCCATTTGAACTTTCTCGAACAAGTTTGTTGACTTAAGTATAGAAAAATAACCATAAGTCGATTATAGTTGCAATGATAAACACTTGGATCCTATCCAATTTAGCGCTTGTAGAAATTTTATTCATCAATATCCGAATCGTCCATGGCTAACACCGAACGATATTCTATTTCAACACGGCAGTTTTGGAACACCCAGACCTCTTAATCGTACTAAGCACGTTGTTAATAACCAGACAAGTGTGATTAATGGGTTAGGATATTTCGCTGCTCATACAGAGAACTGAATAAAAGCTGGACGAATGGCATTCAGCGCATCTTATCAAAATTCAAGTGGCATCCTTATGCATCGCATCTTGTCCACACATTGCCTCTAGATTACATAGTTTAGTTTCTAAAGTACTATTTACCCTAACGCAAATCTGCACAAATAGTTACTTGCAAATTAGTTGCTCTTACATCAAGATTCTATAAGTACAAATTTTTTTTTGTGTTAATACTCCTTAGTTAATGTAGTATTGTCTTACAAAACATTGTTACCAGGTAATTTGTAAAATGCATTAATTTCTGCGATTGGTTCCTTGTGAAGATACAAGAAAATCCGCGATTCACAGGCCATGTGATTTGGACCGATCAGACAAAAATTATGAAAAATGGTTTGTGCAGTAGACGTAACTCCCATTATTGGAGTAATCATCAACCGAACATAACGAGAGCTAGAAGAACACAAAATCAATGGAGTCTCAACGTATTTTGCGATGTTACGCATAATGGTCCCAATATTGCGCATTTATACGACGAAAATTTAAATGGTCAAGATTTTCTTGATATTCTAAGAATTCATATTGAACCATTTTTGGAAAATATACCTGGAAACATTTTTCCATATGGACGGGGCTTCGCCATATAACGCCGATATCGTAAGCCAACAGTTGAATGAGATATTTGACGATAGGCGGATGGACAACAGTGGACTGTCCCTTTGGCCGGCGCGAAGTCTGGATCTGACTCACTTGATTTTTTTATTTAGGACTACATTAAGTTAAAAATATTTGCACGGTTACCAACGACTAAACTCGACCTTCAAAATCTGGTGAAAAATACGTTTGTAAAATTAAATGGTAAGCCTGATATGATTAGTTGCGAGACTCGCCGTGGTGTCGTTACAAGATGCGTGTCTAGATACATAAGGAAATATATTTAGCATTTGTTATAATTTTACTTTGACAGCTTGGTTTAGAAAAAGAGGTAATCCGCATTCGAGTTTTTAAATTTGATTAAATATGTAATTTCGATGTCTTTTTGTTTTTTGCTGTATATATTTCTTTTGATTTGCAAATAAAGATTTGTTTCAGAATCGTGATAAAAAACTTGTTTTCCATTTAGAAAAACCATAAATAATTAATGGATTTTGTAGTTGTGTGCAGAATTACTCAACAGTTTGTTCAGGTAACGCGAGGCAGCGGAGCGTAATAAATTTTCAGTAAAAAATTAGTTAAATTGCTACACTGAATAACTCGAAATGGACTAAGAAAAGTTTAATTTGCATTTTCTGTGTTTTCCTTATGGAATAATGATACCATAAAATTAAAAACAAAGATTTATATGGTGGATATGGATAGATACAGGGCCAGTACTGTCTGGTCAAACTCCGCTAAATTTTTGACGAGGAATAGAAATCCGATGAGAAAGCTATGGGTTCCTACACGAGATAAACGAGATCACAGTTATTTCCGGTGTAACCGGATTCTGCCGAAAGTTCGTATTTTTACATTGAGAGTGCTCCAGGCCACCACTCAACGGTACGGTTTGTGCATTTCTAGATTGTTTCGCTTCCTCATACTTTTGGGGTATCTTTCTTCTGGTAGAGCCCGTATAGAATCGTTGCTATGTAAAAGGATCGAAAGACTTTTAATATGGTCCAAATATAAACAAATCAATACGTATCCTTCTTCATTCAAAGACATCCAAGTATAATGAAAATATTAATTGTTCAATGTTATATAGCATAAATAAATTCGTTCTGGCGCCTTAACTAAACTTTGCCACAGTTTTAACAATTAATAGCGAGGTTTTAATTAAGAAATTCTAGTTTTATAAGAAAAATTCTACTTGGAGATTTGTATCAAAAAGGCGCCAAAAAAATATGAAGCTTTTATGTACACCTATGATGCAACTAACAAAGATAAATGCTATCGAAGCTAAAATTTCGGGGCTCTATAATGTGGAATCAAATAGTAGCGTTACATTAATTACGACTTATTACTTCTCTACTCGTTTCACAAGTTACAGCATCGATTTGACCGGAAATTATAACTTAAAATCGATGCCCGTTGTGACACTATAAATATATAATTTATAATAGGATATACCAACAGTTAGTTTATTTTACGTAAATCATATGATTCCCAATTTACTTATTATTCTTATTCTTATTAATGACAGTTAATTCGTGACGATTCAATCCTCGGTGAAAAGTACATGAAGAATATAAAGAATTTATATTCTACTCGGTGATAGCTCATTCGTGAGGGGTGGCTCTTAATGTAGCTATTAGTGGTCCTGGAAACCCTCGTCTCAATTGGTCTAGCGCTCGGGATGTCGGTGAAATAGTTAGTTTACGGTGGACGTCGTTTGTGAAACTCTTAGTTAATGTTCGTTTCGGTCATCGGCGGCACCAAAAAGATATGTCATAACACTAATTTATTTACAGAAATAAATTGGTAATTCGAACATAAATAAAACTCCAAATTAAAATCATTCTAATTCGGTAACAAAATAATTATAAATCTTCGATAGCAGACAAAGTAAATTATTTACAACTACTTGTGTACGTAGATTAAGTCAGCATTCGCATGATGTGAATTTTATCGCAGCGCTCGGCCGAACGGCGGGCACAAATTTCCTAGGCCCGATTAATTTCTGATCTCCTAATACATATGAATGGATGGATCGGAAGTATGCTTTGAGGCCTGTATTCGAGTACGTCGCATTCGGCGGCATTCGGGGGCTAAGTTCATGTCGAGCCGTACGGAGGCGAGGCGTTAGCGTGTACCTGCGACTAGGGATTCCACTCAGTAGGCGCTAAACGTCTCTCCCGAGACAGCGTCGTTTTCGTAAATCGCAACCAGCTACACATTTGCGAACCACGTACTATTCTGTTCGGTGAATGGTCTCGGTTCAGCGTAGACGTGTGTCTGCTCTCGCTACAATACAACGCACGACGGCACTGAAGGATGCTTGGCGTCGTTCACAATCAGTTACAGAGCAACTTGTTTGTAAACGACCCAACGACGGTTTAGTTTTTAGTTCGGCGGTAATAACCCCAGAAATGCTCAGTCACGAGCGCGCCCGAGGTTATAATATTCTGAACTCGGTCTACCTTCGTTGCAGAGCAACTAAAACTAGAATGTTGTTCTAGAATCTCTGTATTTATATCTCTAGCATACGGTGCCTCCCAACGATTTTGAACGGCAGTCAAACTTTTAACAGACTGAACGAGTCCCATGTAAGTTGCGTCAATCTCGCTGTAAAAATTATTAACAAAATAGCTTGACTTAATAGAAAAGCGTTTACGGTCTTTGCACAAGGCAGTGTCCTGTACATGGTCTCATACGAAGACTGATTTTTAGTTCGTGAAAGCATCTTACTTATACTCAATTTTGTGTTCGCGTTCTTTGTTTCCCAAATATTAATTCGGATGACTTTCTTTGTTTGCTATCTTATCGATACGGATAACAACTACATGTGTTTTAAACAATTCGTTTGCACAACATGATGAAATATTTCGAAATAGCTTTTAAATAGTTTTTACTAATTAATTAATATTTAAATAATCGAAGATCGTTGTTTATGTTACTTATGATTAATTATCGATCTTGACTAATTTCGAGTGGTAACGCACAATATTTGCATCAGCTTGCGTAATCTTTGTTAATTAGCTTATAGCATTTTTATAACAGCTTTTAATTAAGCAATTTTTCTAATTATTATTTAAACTAAATTTGTACACTCGCGCACGGT
Source organism: Phrixothrix hirtus (assembly GCA_024586415.1). Lineage (NCBI taxonomy): Eukaryota > Metazoa > Arthropoda > Insecta > Coleoptera > Phengodidae > Phrixothrix > Phrixothrix hirtus. The sequence goes on from JAHWXV010457431.1 coordinate 12,075, forward strand.
ATTTGACACTTTCTTAAAGTTCGTAAAGTCTTTAATTCAGTCTTAATAATTACACTTCCGGAATCACTAATATAGCGAAAACGTGTAAAATTTTAGGAATTCCATTAAATTGCGTTTCGCGTTATTATGGCATTTCGCAGAAACGTTACAAATTTACTAAGAAAAATTTACAATTCTAGAAGCTTCTGCTTCCAAAATTGTGGCTTTCCGACAGAAATTATACTACTATTACTATCCATCATGTCGTGCCCTTAATAGAGTAGGTATATACAAAGTCATCCAATGCGCGCATATTTACCGTCACCTACCAACATATTCCCAAAACAAAAACTTGAAAAATGTTCCCTATTTTACTTACTGCTGCACCTAACTATTTCTCTCCATTATTGTTTGTCCTTATGATTATATCAGATTCATACACTGAATTTGACAAGTCCTTCTATCTTTTGCGCTGTTTATTTAACGATCTTAAAATTTCTTCAACTACATTCAACCACGTGTTTCTCGGTTTGTCCCTTAATTACATTCTCTTCATAACGTTCATTGCTCATTCTTTCTGTTTAGCCAAACTATCTTAACATGTTCATCTCATACAGATCGGACACCGTTACCTTCACACCATTAATTTCTCGGCCTGTCAATACTTCTTTTATCGCAAGTACTTCTGCAATACAAGGCGGCGCAAGGAATCTGTAAAATTTGGATGTAACCTTTGGGGTGCAGAAATACCATTAGTTCTTGGGAAACAATGCGACATATATGAGAAGGTTTCGCGGGTATTGGCGTAGTGTGAAACTTGCTGACGAACTGAGAGGGTTTCACAAGAGCGGTGACGGTGTGATTTCTACCCAAAGGATGTTTCGACACTATTACCAGCAAGGACACCCTGGTGGTGATCCATCGCCGCTTGCCCTTACAACAAGGCTGCGTAATTGCGAAGAAACGGTGCTATAGATGGGTCGAAGAAGCGTAAAAAGAATACCGCAATACTTCTAAGGGGGTTTTTAGAGAGTTTGGCGAACGCATGTTAGTGAAGGTTACCGAGAACGCGAATTTTCTTATTAAAAGGCGAATTTAGGACGAAGATTATCCACCTTATTGGATACGTTAGTAACTAGGATTTCCATTACTGGAGATAAGAAAATCCTCATGATATTCACGAGCATCCATTGCACAGCGCTAAGGTTATAGTATGGTGAGCTGTGTCATATCCTAGTGTTATCGACCATTACTTTTCTGAACGTGTGTAGACGATTACAACGACAGTAACATTGGCTTGGTATGTTGCTATGCTTCAAACATTCTTTTCGCGGGGACTGCAGCGTTACGGACATATTGACATCAAAACCACGTGTCTTTAACAGGTTGGAGCATATCATGTACTGCTCAACAATCGATGGAAGTTGTTTGTAATTTGTTTTTGAGACGCGCCATTTCACGTAACGGTGGTCCAGAGATCCCCTAATTTTAGTGTTTCCAATTTCTTCCCGTTGAGATATCTTAAGAGTAATGGGCGCTGCACACGTATTGCAACAATCGCGGAACTAAAACAGAGAACTGAAAACAAAATCACTGGCATTCCTCGAGACACGATGTTTGCATAATAGGTTACTGAAATGTGTAGACCAAGGTGGAAAACACCTTTTCGATATCGTCTTCGAGAAGTAAAGTAACAAGTGAAAGTTTTACATATTTAACAGTTTACAGCAAGTTAAAAAGACAAGGGTGAAAGCAGAAAAATTATAGAAGGTGAATGTGAAGAAATTGGTAAAAGTATAATCTGACCATTACAATATGTGGAAAAGGTTGAACAGCATAATAACAAAAATGAAGATTAAAAATATGTAGAGCGACTGTAATTGGAAAGCCAAACAGAATGTGGGTTGGAATATTACCGTGAAAGTAGCAGCAAACGAGAGGAAAAAAGCATAAGAAACAATTATTCAAACGAAATATGTGATTAAAAGCAAAAAACTGCTGAAACTGTACTAAGGGAGGAATAGAAATGCTAGCGAATCTGTGAGAGAAAGTAAGGTGTAATTAAGGGTGGAAGAATGTAGAATGACTTTGAAGATAACAAAATTAGTTTGGAAGTGAATACGGAATGCAAAACAGGGTACAACCAAAGAAGCGATCGGAATACTAAATATTTATAATGAAATGGTATGGGACGAACAAAAGGCAAGGGTGAGTTGGAGAGAATATTTTCAAGAATAGTATGGAAATACATGGGACAGAGTGAAAGCAAAGATGCCATTAAGGAAAATGAAAAGATATTGATGTAAACGAAGTATAAAAAACCGTATGAATGCTTAAGAATGGAAAAGCTACTTAAGTAGATAGACTTACGAGTCAAATGCTAAAGTACAGAGTGTCTAGATGAATGACCGTTCGATTGCTTAATTCTTGTGCAAAACTACCCAAAGCCATTAACAATTGGAAGAATGCTGTAAATCTAGTTTCGTTATATAAGAGGTGGGGGTAGTAAGTATGAATCCGAGAACGATAAAAAATATTTGGCACATTTCTGATGGATAGAGTACGTACGAGATCCTAAATCAAACTCTGCGATGTACAGTGTGATTTTATGCTTCGGAGAATGTGTGCGTTTACTCTTCAAAAAATGTCCGAGAAAGTGAAAAATTATGTTGAGTGATTGTTAATTTAAACAAGGCTTATGATTTTATGCACAGAAATAAATTATAGGTAATTTTAAGAAAATATGAAGTGAAAAATGGGCTAGTGAATACAATATATGATGGAAGTAAATCACGTGTGAGAATAACCTGAACCGTGAGTATTTTGAAATTGGTCAAGGTATAAGACAAAGATGTGTGATGTCTCCATGGTTGTTTAATTTTTCTGTAGATAGATGTGTCAGAAATGCATGCTAGGAAATACTTGGGGTAACTGTAGAAAATACAAATCTAAAAGTATTGCAGATAATGAAGTTTTAGTAACTAAGACCATGGATCAAATACAGCAGATAGTAAATAAATTTGCAGAAATATGTGAGGGCATGGATTTTATGAATAATTACTTTAAAACTAAGTGATAATGTTCGCCAAATAGATTAGGTAAAGAAACAATGGATCAGGTGAATATTTCTATGTACCTTGGTAAAATGTTTGCATTTGTTGGCTGAATGGATAGTGAAGTTGAAAGAAGGAAAATGTAGTTTGAAAAAAAATTGATAACATGTGGTTAGTGAATAAATATCAACAGTGGGGTATGGATGCAAAGAGGGATGTATTCAGCAATGCGTTTATTTTGACGTTTTTTTATGGTAGGAGACTTGGGTGTGTCAGAAGAAACATACAAGTAATGTATATGGGCCAAGCATGAGTTATATGGTGGCAAAATTTGAACTAACGTAAAAAGTACGGATAGGCACAGGTAAACCGTCATTTAATGTTAACATATTTGTTTACATTGTTTACATATTTTTAATCTTCATTTTTGTTATTATGTTGTTCAACCTTTTCCACATATTCTAATGGTCAGATTATACTTTTACCAATTTCTTCACATTCACCTTCTATAATTTTTCTGCTTTCACCCTTGTCTTTCTAACTTGTTGTAAACTGTTAACTGTAATTATTCAAACTATTATTAAACAGTAAATATATTCGAATTAATCAAATCGATACATTTAAGACAAATGAGCAAAATACTTTCTGCGTTAATAATGAAAACATAATATTAATTGAAATCAAATTTTAAAAGGAGAATTAGCAACGTGTCTGTTCGAAGGCTGGGTTAATGCTGCTGACTGAACCCATTACCACATTCCCCTCTCCGTCCGGGTTACCCAGCATGCTTGCTGTAATCAGATGGTATTCAATTCATTTAAAAATAGATATTTAAGATTATTGAAACTAACTATCTAATTGCGTTCTGGTCCTGTGATTATTAAACGAATGAAATAACGATATTAACTGAATATACAGTTTGCAACAAAAATTCCAACATTGCTAATAGCAGAAAGAATAAGTTTGCTCTAAAAATAATTAAAATAAGAAATACGCATACAAGATGTTGCAAAAATAAATGACTAAATGACTATATATTATTATAGTTGTAACAACAGTTACACACACAGGACACAACTTCATGTGGCGGTCTAATTGGCAGTTCACTGCATGCAATCGTTTACGGAGAAAATATGAATGATTAAGTAAGACACTGCCATATCGATTCTTTATCACTAGCATTTCGGCTTTGCCCTACAGGATAAGGGTTCGTAAGAGGGTAGCTTATTTTTAAACCGATTGGCGGCAAACAATTACTTTGTTTTCGGCAAAAATTGAATTTGTTTGCTAAAATCTCGTTTCTAAACGTCATTGTGCAAGTAAATGATAAGGAGATATTAATACTAAAATCAGCAATAACATCAATTACTTCAAGAAAAGTAACATCTGCTGTTCCGATAATTTGGGAAGAACAACCCTTACAAATGAAGCAATTTAATTTTTTAAGAAAAAGGAGCCCTTTCTCCATCCTTAGCCACTAATATACACAATTAATTAAGCATCAGCAGTGAATGTGTTAAGTGACCAGCTTGTTGTGTAGAATCGTTTTAGTTCGGTATTAATTTTGATTCTATTTTGCAAGTGTTTTATATATATATATATATATATATATATATATATATATATATATATA
>JAHWXV010457500.1:0-11404 GCA_024586415.1 Phrixothrix hirtus
TCATCGTAGTCCAACGGCAAAAATTCTAAAGTAAGTTCGTCGACCAAATCTTTCCAAGTTCTAAAGGAGGAGCGTAAATAACGATACCAAGACAAAGCCTTTCCTTCAAATAAATTGCCAGCACTAGAGATTACTGCTTCTTTGGGCACGTCCCTGGACTCGCAGAGTTCTTCAACACGTTCCAAGAATGAAGAAACCGACAAATCGTTGACGTTCGCACTGAACTTCAACCCCCATTTGTGTACTGGAACAGGACGAAATAGATCTCGCTCCGGAGATAACATGAAAGAATGAATAGGAGCTTTATGAACCCTTCCAGCAGGTTCAAGTTCCTCGTCAGAAGATAGGTCAGAAAGTTGTCTCGAAGGAGCAGTTTCAGCTGATTCGCCAACAATCTCAACGTTTGATTTCGTATGTAGTTCAGTGGACAACACCACTAATTGAGTAAGTATATAATATCGACAATATCGGGGCTACAGGAATGTTTAGTTTTATTAACTTGAAGATCATCGATAACAAAATCTGGATCTGAATTTTTCTTAATTCTATTATAAAGACTATTAACAACATTAACTTTGTATTTTACTGAATAAAAAGAATAAAAATTAAGGAACCTATTAGAATTTATAGGTTTACGAAACTGTCTGAGTTCGGGGTTGCAATCGCCTTTGACAATTGATGTACCTAAAAAATTAATTAATTTATAATTTTCTACTTCATAGGTGAATTGAATACTGTAATTAAATGAATTAAACAATTCCAAAGTGCGTGGAATTAATTTTGAAGTTATAAGGTAGATAATATCATCCATGCAGCCAAGCGATGAACACAAAAATACCTGAGATTTGCTTACAGAATTTGTTATCAAAAGAAAGATAGAAACCCAAACAAGAAGTTCTATGAATGTAAATAAAGGAAATCTGTGTAAAGTTTCACTAAGTGCCATTCTTGTTTAATAATTTATATAATTAGAAGATGTTTGTGAATAGGCTAACACCATCAAAAGATACTTGTATTAATAACTCGCCCGCGAAAACTCGACCGCTCGTAGTGGCGTGTTACTTTTACCAAGTAGACTGTATTTTTTATTTATAATTTAATTAACGAATGCTAGTCAATTAGCAGCTTTGAAAAAAACTTTATTATTTAGCATACATTTATGTATGTAAAAGTATATTTTTCTGTGACAAATACTTGTTTCATTCTACGGCGTCGCTGCTTTCACTTTTTTTTGTTATGACAGCCAACCAGCCATCCTTTCAAGATTGAGCAGTACTACCTTTTGATATTTATCAATACTACAAAGCAGTACATACAATTTACGTACGCTAAGTTAAATAATAAACAGAGAAAGCCAATGCTGAACAATACCAAAGAATGATTTTTATTACAAACAAAGTTGCTTTGTTTGAAAACTCAAAAGAGTGTGTCAATTTAAAGAAATCATCAAAAGCACATTTAAGTAAACCATATAAGTATTTAGAAAGAAATTGGTCTAAATGGATAGCCACGTTTGTGAGTTTTAACTAATCCATAAATTTTGGGAGTAGAAGAATTGTGAATAATGAGAGTACTACGTATAAGTTTCTTCAGAAATATACTTATTTTTTAAAAAAAATTCTAGAAGTGCAATAGTCTTCCTTTCAAAATATATGTAGGATTTTTGAGAATAATTTTGTAAATCAAGTCAGAAGGTAGCTCACTGATTTATTATAGTCAGATCTAAACGTAATAACAGTGGTGTTATTCTTATCCGAAGCTAATGTAACAATGTCATGGTTGTTATTTAAAAATTTTTTTCAATTATTTATTGCAAAAGAAATGTCTGAAAAATTTTGATTTTGATTTTTTAATTTCATGGACCTCTTAATGTAGTAACAAATTTCTGATCTACAACAATCTTTGTCAATATTATCAATTGATGAATTAATACATTCAACATCACTCAGTTAATATTTTTAGGTGTGATAGGTACAGAAAATTTAGGACGTAAGGCAAGTAAATTTTGGATAATAAATCGTAGCCACTTATCAGTTACATTTGTAAGGTATTTATGGATAACTGAGTTTGAAAGATTTATATTATGTCTATAGTATGAAATGTTATCAGAAATATGATTTAAATCTATGCATGTTAAGGGATTAAGTATATTTAACTGTAAATTTTGAATCTTTTGCAATTTGTTTTATGGTTAACTTTAATTAATAATCCAAATTTGATTGCACTTACGTTTAAGAGATTTTTTGTACCTATTATATGTTTCATTAGCTTAGTTTTAATTTAGGCATTATAATTTTTCCAATTTAGCTTAAGTTGTTTGAATTGTTTGACGTATAAAATTTTTTAATTATATATTTTAGGCTCCCACGAAGGAAAAAATTAGTTCCGAAACGTTAACTATAAAAACAGTTCGAATTTTTTAATTTAGTAGAGGTCTTGCCCCAATAAAGAAATAATACCCTGAATATTATGCATTAAGGATAATTCAGTAAGCAAAGACGATATAATTATGAGTAGTCGTAAAAATTGAAGTAATATATGGTGGCCGGTAAATATGTACGGAAACGGTTAAATATTTCCAAAGCTACTGAAGAGAAAATACAGAAAAGACTAATTTTTGCGCAATTAATATAACTGAATAGTATCCACATTTGACTGTACTCACCATTTAGAACAAATGAAGCTTCTAAGAGCACTGTCGCTGGATTTTTTTCAATGGAACTATAATTTAAAACTTACATTTTTGAAAAGCACTGTTTCTACGTTTTTCACTCACTATTGCATAATTAATTTTTTTTTACAAATAATTCTTAAAATCGATAAAAATGGCATATGTACACTCGTCTTCAATGAAAATGCGTACAAGTAGTATAAGCGATTATTAAAAATCTTATGTGACTTTTAGTTGGTCACTTAGTTACCTCTATTACCGATTCATCCACATTTAGTAACAATTTTGATTATGTATTTGCAATCTACATAATTATTTAATAAGTAAATCAACTTATCTCGGAAATTCCATTTCAATCTAATAATTAAGCAAATAAATTAAATGAAAAGTCTGAGTGTTTTATTAGCACTGTAATAGAAGAGCTTGTAGAACCCTGACATAAGCTCTTTTTATTACAGTGTTAATAAAACAATTGAATATTCGAATTTAATTGATTTGCTAAATAATTTTGTAGATTCTAAATAAATAATCAAAATTGTTACTAACGATGACTGGATCGCTAATACAGGTAACTAAGTGACAAATAAAGGGTCAGTTGCACGTCAAAGCAATTTTGAATAATCTTCTTACACTATTTGTACGAATTTTTATTCAAGACAAGCGTATGTCAAGCGTAGAAACCGTGCTTCCCAAAAATATAAGTTTTTACGTTATAGCGCCAATCAAACAAATTTAAGATAGCGATCGTGTTCTTATAAGTTTTAATTGTTTTAAGTAGTAGGTACGGTAAAATGTGGAGATTAATCAGTTGTATGACTTTCCCAAAAATGAATCTGTGCTCTTCATCCATTTTGTGAATATTTAACCGGTTTCATTGATATTTGCCAACCTGTATATAGAATGTGTCCCCGAAGTGACTTCACTATAGGTGTAATGGAACAAAATTTTGGAATCTTGTTTTAATGTTTTGGGGTCCCGGCCTGCTTGGTCTGAAAAGAATTTGAAGCACATTTTTACTTTTTAAATTCCAAGATGGTCATGAGAATTGAGAAAAAATCATTTTGATGGGGTAAAGTGTTATTTTAGTCAATAATACGGCAAAATGTTATTAAGAAAAGTTGTTCAGAATATAAAATTATGTCCACGTGCAAAATTTTACAAATATCGGATCACTTTAACTAAATCGGTATTTGATTTGTATTCTTGCATTGTAACTACAGAAACAAGTATTAATTATAAGTTGCCAAAAAAACATTAATGTATGTTTCTAATAAAGTATTTTATTAAAAAGAAAAGAAAATACATGACAATTACTCAATATGAATTCCTCCACGGTCAGTACATTTTTCCACTTTAACACGAAACTACTCAAATACTTTTGTTATAGTTGTGTTAATTTCATCCATAGCATCCCCGACTTTTTGTTTTAATAATTGAAGGTTATCATGAAGATCACATGAAAAACACATGAATAAACCTTTTGTCTCACGTAATCACGTAAATAAAAATTTAAAGGGATCAAATCGGAAGATCCCACAGGTCAATGTATTGGACCATATGGTCCACAATCCACCTTTCGTCAAAGTGCTGATTCAAAAAATGTGTAACCAGGCTGGACATCCGTGGTGTTGAAAATAAAAATCTTCGAAATTGACATTTTCCATAGCAGATAAAAAAGGTTTTCGAGCATATGCAAATAGCAATGTTGGTTTAAAGTAGCATCGTAAAATAAAGGGCCAATAATTTTATCACATCTTATTGTACACCATACATTTACTTTCTTATAACGTTGACTGTTAGTTATTATATGAAAATGTGGATTTTCATGAGTCCAATACCTAAAATTTTCCCAATACACGACGTCATTTGTGGTAAAAGTTGATTCATCCGCAAAAATTATTTTCTTATAAAAATATCTATCTTCCAAAATTTTATCTTCAATCCTTAACAAAACAGCAGTCGATGACCATCATCCCCAACTTTTAATTTATGGTTGTAAATGGACTTAAACGGTCGAGTTTTATTTTCTTGGAGAATTCTGTGTATGTTCGATTTACTTATTGATAATTCAGCAGACCGTTCTCTCAATGATAGCCAATGATTAATGTTGACGGAGTGTCTCATCAATAGTGTAGCAGCATCGTCATGATCATGAAAGGTTTCCTTTTTCCTTGTATTAAGCAGGCTTCTAGGTTCTGTAAACTATTTTACAACGTTTTTTAATTCATTGATAGAAATTGTCACCATTTGAAGTTTCTCATAAAACTTATCAATAGCATGCGAATAAGATACTTCTCCCAACCCATAATACTTGATTAGATAAACACGCTGTTCTAAAATTGATAATTTAAATTAGGAAACTAACGAACAAGTTGTTTACAAACACTAAAAGATAAATAATTGATTTCAAACAGATTTTTTTTGATTTTATTTTAATCTTAATAATGACAATTGATAATAATTCATTTGTTTTTTTATACAGAATACTTGTTTCTGTAGTTACAATGTAAAAATACAAATCAAATACTAATTTAATCAAAGTGATCTAAGATTTGTGAAATTTGCGTATGCACATAATCTTCTATTCTGAATAACATTTCTTAATAACATTTTGCCGTATTATTGAGCTAAATGGCACTTTATCTTAATATAAATTAATTTTCCTCAATTTTCATGATCATCTTGGATTTTGAAAAGTAAAAATGTGCTTGAAATTCTTTTCAGACCAAGTAGGCCGGGATCCCTAAACATCAAAACAAGATTCCAAAATTTTTGATCCATTACAACTATAGTGGGGTCAATTCGGGAACACACTGTACTATTTCTAATGTTTCAAAATATGCTAATAGCGAGCAGTAAATATTCACTCCTATTTTTCCAATAAAACACTTTTCATTATTTTAAAATTAATTTTTATACTGACACTTGGCTTATGAAGTTTTCGTTTATGTATCTTGTAAGCTATATAATTCACGTGTGCCAAAATAAGCAAGTTATAATGAAAAATTTTGCTTGAGGGTTAATTTTTCAGTTTTGTTAAAGCATTAAAATTACCTATTAGATTTGTGATCATATGCAAATTTAATATCTAGGAAGATGGTTAAATTAAGCGTTACTATTATTGCGCCTTTTATGATTTAAAAGAGGCTGTAAATTAAAAATGATGAAATAAGGGAGTTTGTTGTAAAATTCCATTTTATATGCATAATAAACTTAGATAACAGCTTTTTAAAGACATCTATCCTTATCCACAAAGTTGGGCTATTGTATGTTAACGTTTAAACTTAAAATCGACAAATACTATTCTTGCAGTAACATGCCACCTACAAAATCAACATGTATGATAATCAATCTTATAAAACACTTTTAAAGTAACTTTGTATTTAAACAATACTAAAAGTTTTGAATATTTGCAATTTTTAACGCTTAACTAAATATGCTTTAATTTTGTTACTAAACATAGACAAGAAATATTTGAATAAGAGCTAAACTATGACTATTTCTTTTCAGGATCGTAAATGTAGAGTTTGGCGGAGAACTCGATAGTTCGTAAATTAAAACAAAACTATTTGAACGTAAACACTCAATTTTTAAATAGATTGTATTGTATCACAGTTATTACCCCTTTTGAATAGTAGTTACAACAGTGAACGATTCACGATTTTCTTATACCGAATGTCGTCAGCTAGATGAAAGTAATTATTTTGATTAAACAAATTATTGATCTTATGATGTAACAAAGGTATCCCCATACTCAAATCCAATTGTATAAAGCAAAGTTAAGTATAAGGCCGGCTTGAAGAGCTCGGATGTTTTGTGCTAAGATCTATGATTGTTTCACAATGAAAAACTGTCTAATCACAGAACTTAATAACGTTGTTGTTGTTCTTGTTATTAACTATACTTTTTATAACTGAGGCTTAGTCGTTCTTCATCGCGTCATGCCAGCCGTGACCTGATTTGAGACATCGTCATACAAGGACATCAATTTCAACTTGATACTTAAACGTCATCAAAGGCCAAAGCCGCGTTATTTGCGAATTTTTTAACAAGTTACAATGGCACCAAAGAAGCCTTTCGCTTCTGAGTTTGCCTAAGGTATTAATTTCCCTGAATTAGCTGGGTTTCACTAGCCCCCACATTGGAGATTGGAAGATCCTACATCTGTAATGAAATCAAATTAGGCTAAAATTCAGGGATTATATGCAGGTGTCAAAAATTCGAGAAGAAAGTCATAATTAAGGGCGCCACTTTGTCTTAACGATAAGAAAAAGAAAAGAGTCAACTGGTATGCTGTTATAAAAACCGGGAAAACAAAAAACCCGATCTCTGAATCTTTAGATCTTGTATATATGGTGATTTTCAGGAACGCCGCTGGGCTCCTTCTTCGATCAGGTTGAGTTTAGACATACAATCTAAAATAGGTTATTCGCTTAAAATTAACTAATACCTGAAGAAAGTATGTGTTACTACAACTACGGGTTTACATATATAAAAGAATAAGATCTGTACTTAAACAATGAGTATAATGATAACAAAAAAATGCAGTTTGCAATTAACAATTTACATGTCTCCCTGGAAGGGAACAAAGGATGTAACAATTTTCTATACCTAAATCAAGGAACCTTTTTGACTATTACTAGCTAGACTAAATCTCAAAGGAACAATAGATATTAGCCCTTTTGACCTCTATAACATGAACAGCTAAATATTTAAAACTTTAGTCAGTTCTTTATGACAATAACTACCTCGCCTTAAATTTAAGCGTGATCGACCAATTTGTCCCAGCAGAGTTTACTTAACGAGGGGATGGAGATCGGTGGAATTTAAATAATGGATCTATCACTTACTAAGTGTCTTGGAGACCTTCACCTTCTCGAAGGAAGCGAAAATAACAATCCTTCTGTCTACTTATCGTACGCCACGTACATTCTTGTCGGACTCTAACCCTTTGATTACGAATCGACAGGTAATTGAGGTAGAGCCTTTCTACAATTCGCTCTGGGCGAAAATAGAACAAATTCCTACTAATTTGATCCCCTTTTCATTATGCGGGCAACTCTTTAAATATTTCTTTTAAATAACACTCGGCCATGGGTTGCGGAAAGCGACTTTATTGTTCAACACTCAGGTGTCTACTGCTTGGTAATCGAAATTTTCCCCTTGAAATTCCAGAGGGGAAGATGAGAGTGGTCAGCGTTTATTCTTAAACTTGCAAGTCTTCTCACAGGAATTGCTGAAGCAATATTTTTAAGAAAAATGCACCTATGTTTTACAACGCGTAAGCTGGGATTTTCGAATTTAAATAATTGTTAAAATGGAATGGTACAATTTACAAATTTATGGTTGTAATTTTGGCATAAAGTGATACTGTCAATTCACCAATTAGATTTTACTATTACTACACGGATTTATGTATAGGGTGTTTCCAAATAAATGACAGATGTTGCAAGAATTTCAGACGCGCCTACAAAGTGAATTACTTGGAACCCGGTCTATGGCGATATCCATATGTGCGTTAGATCAACTGAAAGTTTTATTTTTCGCTATCATGAAATTGTTTCGGTGCGTATTAAACGCCAACAAACAGTGTATAAATATTAATTAAAATTTTTTTACTTTAGGTTTGACATTTGTTGTATGTCCTCTATAACTGCAGGATTAGTAATCTATATTATTAATTAAAGTCACTATCCTTGAAAATTGTTTATTATATTTCCTGGATTTGTTATAAAGTACTTGAAGAGTTATATTAATTTATAATTTTGCCGTTTCGGTTTATAATTTTTGCCATATTCATAAAATTGGTAATAAGATTTTGAGTTGCTAATAATTTTGTATAAAACAAGTACATAATCCAAAAGATTTACATAAAAAGAGATTTTATTTTTAGAACTAATCTACTTACTTCGTTTTAAAGAAAACGAATATATAACACATATTTTAAAGAATTACTATAAAAATTTTGTTTTAATTATGAGATTTTTTGTGGGAAAGTTTTAAATAGCATTGGATCACAGACTACTAATGCTATTACAAATTTCATTAATAAATACCATAACTGTAATAGTCACAATCATTTAAACAATATACAACAAATAATAAAGCTAAATTGATTTTTTAAAAAGTCTTTTATAGAACATAATCCCGATATTTTAGTGCTTAATGCTGACAAAAGCCATAAAACATTACTTATAAATAAAGTACATTACAATAGTAGAACGTTAGAGTTGCTTGATGATAATAAAACTTATAAGGAATTAAAGAAAGGCCCTACTAAAGATATTAATTCACAAATTAATAATTTTATCCTTACTTAGTAGAGAAAAATCTATAGATTCAGATATAGCTACTTTTATTTAAAAAAAATTCTTCAGTCGCATCAAAAATATATAGAATATCTAAATTACATAAAGATAACATTCTGTTAAGACCAATAGCTAGTAATATTCATACTCCTACAGAAAAACTATACAAATTTATATCAAATATTTTTAAAAAATACATGTCAAACTGATCATTATATCAAAGACTCGTGGTCATCTAAATTAATTAATTCAAATTTTAATTAACCTACAAATTACAAAATAGTTAGTGGTGATGCATCATTCTTTACTAATATTCCTTAACATTAGCTTTAGAGATAATTGAAGATAAGTGGGATAGAGCTACTGCCCACAATAATTTTGAAAAACTTGATGTTTTAGGTGCAATAGAGATTTGTTTTAATTCTGCTTATTGTCAATATCAACATAAATTTTTCACACATATAGAAGGTTTACCAATGGGTTCACCTTTATCGCACCATTAGCTACTATAATTCTTGAGCATATCAAAGAAATAATTATAGATAATACAAAAATAGTCATTTTATTTTTTAAAAAATTCATAGATCACTACTTAACAATCATAGCTGAAAATCAAATAGATAATTTATTAACAAAAATAAATAATTTTCACCATAATATAGAATTCATAACAGAAATGGGAACAGATGACAAAATTAACACATCAGAACAAATAATAAAATCATTCTAAATTGATTTACAAAAGACATTTGGCCAGGAAGCTATACAAATTTTTTCTCGGGCACTCTCAAAAAATATAAAATTAGCACTCTTAATAGTTTAATAGACAGAGGCATAATTTTATCACATAAATCCTTTAATAAAGAAAACTTAAATAAAATAAAACACCCTAATAAAGAACAACTACCCATTACCATTTATCAAAAAACATATTTGATCAGGATCAATAAAATTAATAGTACAAACATAAATAGTACAAATTTATCACAAAAACAGGACAATAACAAATATTTCAAACAAAACTTTCATTAAATAATGCTATAAATAATAACAATAATTAGATTTCTATTCCATATATCCCGAAAATACCAAATAGAATTACTATCAGCTTTGTCACAGGCTAAACTAATAACAACGCAAGTGGCAATTAAAAAATCACGAGCGTTAAACTACGGCCAGCAAAGCTACAGTAAACCGAGTCGTGGTACGTCGGTACTTACGAGGCTAAAAACTGTTAAGTTAGGACAAAATCGGTAAAAGGCGGGAGCTACTGTTTTCAAGTCGAAATTGCTACTAGGTGCTGCTTATGAAACACCTCGTATGTCAAGATATTAGTGACCTACCTTAGAAGTGGAGACAGGCACTAATGGTACTGCAGATACGGGATTAAGGCTGAAAACAAAATATACTAATGCTAAAAGTGCTCACTATTTATTATCGCTCCTGTATGTTGCGAAGTGCTAACCTTATTATAAAATAAGAAGTGAAGCCCCCTTTCTTGTGAATAATTGATCTAGATTTTTATTTAACAGTAATTGAACAAAAGATGAACTGAGACCATTGATATGCCCTGTATATTGAAAGTAACGTAAATTACCTATAAGAACTTCAAGTTTAGTAAACGCAGCACAAGGTTTAGATTATGCTTGCTTGACATAAATTATTTAAAAATGACCACTTTGACAGTCTTGTATATCATAACTGACAAAGCTGATGGCAAATGTTGTTATCAATGTTTTAATTTTAACGCGAAACAAATGCTTTCTTGTTTTTTGCTGAATAACAAAATTCTGGATCAGAATTAGATTTAATAGACGCACACTGTATAGTTATCATAGTAGTAAAAGTGAAGTTTGAAATAAATAAAAAAACTAATTGGGCACAAGACACGGTATATTGATCATGATTCACTTTTCATATTTACACGAATCAAACTAAAAGTTGAAGATAAATCGATTATTCCTTAAAAATATTTAACAACAATCTTTGACATTGGCCAACGCAACCGAGGTTCGTATTTATTAATAGAATGAATTCGAAGGTGGGTTTAAGACCACTTTAAAGAACAAACTTTACTTCCATTAACGAGATTGAATGTACGCAAACATCGTATATACAAAGAACAAGAAAAGTCATGCGTTCGAGAGTACCCTGCATGCAAGTATTTTTTCGTAAAACAAATGAATTTAGTACGATCTACTAGTTTAACTAATTATTGCAACAAGATGTTATTTCATTAAAAATTGATAGTATAAATTTATAATACGCAAAATGGTTCGTTAAAACGTTTATTAGTGGAAACAAAAAAAAACTAATTTATTTCGGATAGTAGTATACCAAAGCGGTTTCTGGGACGCAACCTATCCTATGTAAAAAAAAATGGTCCGCCATTTTGGTGGTGGGAGGTAATTAACAGGTTATAAAT
>JAHWXV010457514.1:0-13004 GCA_024586415.1 Phrixothrix hirtus
TATTATCGATTAACTTATTTTATTGTCAAAAATAAAAATCTAGTTAAATAACAAGACATATCTATTGATATTATTTGACATACACACCAATAACAGGTTACAAAAAGGTTACAGAATAACTTCTTCGTCTCGTGGAATTTGACCGTATTCCACAGGTACGGGAAGGGCTACTCAAAACTTCGGAACACTATAACTAGGGTTTATATACATATATTTAGAAGATATGTAATAGTGATCTCCCCTCGAACGGTAAGGTTTTAAACTGGTCTCAACAAGGGGGCTTTAGCCGGAATGTGGCTTAGATAGGCGTTCTCGCCGATCTGCGGTGACCTTTTGCTTACGCCTTTCACAGGCCGACAAAGCAAAGTAATAAGGGTACAATATGAAAGGGGTACCTTAGTTTGGGTCGTCGAATTACCCAAAATCGTCCGTCGTGATGGTTTTATAGGTTCATGCACCTGCGGAAGAACATCACACGTTGAAATAACACAGCTACGCAGTGGAAACGGGCAGGTCTATCCCCAGAGATACACTATTCCATCTCTCAAGTTGGTGTCTTCCAACATACTACATTATACTGAATCCCTAAACACACCCAACGCTTCTAACAAAGAGCCAACACCCGGCCGATTTTTATACAACTGCGCGACGAATCCGTACTTACTTTCAAATGCCACCGAACTCTATCAGACGTGGAAATTAATATTTAGCTGCTACATTTATTGCAATTATTAAATTCCTATTCGAAACAGATTTAGAAAATGCGTCTATCGTGTTTTTATCCGACCGTAAGCAATATTTTATCTATTTTTCTTTTAATCGACACGAACATAGGAAAAAGACACGCGTTTCGCCTTTTATCCGACAGGAAACTCTCTCCCTATTTATTAATTATTTTTCTCGTTGTTCTGCTATATGCCGTTGCCGAAATATACGGCAGCAAATTTAAAACGGTAGAAAAGATTTTGTTCATAATGCGCAGGACGCCAACAAAGTCTGACAACATTTTTTGTAAACCTTCCCTAAGGAAGTTATTGGAGGGCCAGATCACAATAACAACGTCTTCAGAAAATCTTGATCGGTATTTATTCTATATTTTCTAGTATATTGGAAACTAAATCCTCGCAAATCTTTATGTCAGGTGTCGCGCTTCTTTAAAAGGACCTAAAGAAATTGGCAATGTGCTATGAATTAAAATTTTATATACACTCGTTGGTATATAAAACCTACCATAAGATTTACAAATAATTTTGCAGTCTTAAATACATAATTATTAAAAGTCTCAGCATTAATATCTTGACTAGAAGAAAGCATTCTTAAAATGATTAAAATCGGTAACTAGTATGTTAATAAATTCCTATGATTTCCGAAAGACTGTTGAATTTTTTGTTTACTCCCATCAACAATAGGTTTATTGTAGTTTCGCATTTGCCATTTTTTGATTTATAATCTGTAACTCACGTGAAGAGGTGATAAACCAAATTTAATAGCCTCATTTGTAACTGGTCCCAACGACATATTACGAATATCATTCATAATTTTTGGGGTTACATCATAAATGTTACACGTTTGGACTGATTCGTCTGTTAACGCATTTAAGGCATTTCCGTTCATCATCGTCAATAGGAAAATATGATTAACATTATCTTCTTTTGCATTTTCAATATATAGAGTAGGGATTTGTTCTTCTTTCAAACTGAAAACGAATTGGTTGACTGTATCTCACAGACGAAGGATAAGCATTTTCCCAAATAACCCGTTTTGTATCATTAAATTCGTTTTAAATTTGAATGGGCACTAATGATATGCTTGGGAAAATTTTTGCATATGTTGATAATGGTCAGTACTACTGTCAAAACCCTATCTGAAAATAACAAAATTATTGCGATCCTCGGACATGTCAACTTAACTCTAAGACTGCAAAATCCTTTGTGCCGTGTGATCAACCCGAGACTACAGCCTTATTTCGGTTTTAGTTTCTGTTACAATTTGGTGTTGCAGATAACAGCGCCGTTTCGCATTTGGCAATGTATGGCAATTAGGATAAATATCGGCCCTTTACTTTTTTGATTCTTGCTTAATTAAACGAGTGCATATTGGCCTTTGGTTAATTGAGCTTCCAGCAGCAACGAAAGAGCATCACTTCTGAAAATTCTTTCAATCCTTTGGTGTCGTTGCTGCTCTTGTAGAAGTGGTTAACGTGGGTTTATCGATAATTTTAGTAGCATCCTGTCAGCCTTCTGCTCGTAAACTCATTTGCATAACTTATTTTGTTCTTGTGATAGCACGCAATTTTTAGCATTTTTTCTTTTTGTTCTCTCAGAACTCTGTTGAAATAAGATATTGACCGACCGCAACCAATTTCTAATGGCAAAGACATAACAGATGATGGTCTTTCTTTACCGTCTAAACAAATTTTATTTTGCTGTAAAAACACACCTTCAATAGGGAGACACTTATCCCGTTTTGAAAATATTTTAGAACAGAAACGTCTAACATTTTGTGAAGCTCCTTTTTTAAATTTTAATTATCTTCAATGAAATATCGTTGAATTAAATAGTTAATTAAATGTTCTGATTGAACACAACGGCTTTTGTTGTGCTTTCCTCCAGAAATTGTGTACAACTTCTTCTTGATTCCATATTTTACTTGTATCGATAGAAGTTATACACGCACAAGTATGAAACAATAATTCTCTTGTATATCACTTTACAAAAATCTCTAACAGAATAAAACTTAACTTTATTCATCAAAGGATATTCGGGAACAAATGTGTAACTCGGCCCGTTCAGTTTGAAAAATATTCAAACACTATTTGCAAAAACAGGAAGAAAGACATTGATGTCTACACGAAAACTGTCCCTTTTGTCAATTATATCACAATTTATACCAGTACTAAATAAAAATGTTGGAGTCAGTTGTAAATTCTTATCCGGGCCATAAATCAAAGATCAAACGTCTGATTGTATTAACAATTATTGACGTGTTCTTTTAAAACATCATTTAAATTCATTTTGTTGCAAGTTAGACATTGCAGATTTTATATTAAATCCCTAAAATGTACCATTAGTTGTATTATAAGTATTTGTATTGTTACAATGACTTCACACAGGTAGCGCTTCAGTGCACGACCTTATACACTTTATTAATTAGCCCCCAAATGTTCAAATTTTTCACATAAGTATTGTAAATGAAATACTACAAAACTTAAAAACGTTTCAATCACGATGAGATGTCGTGGGACTTTTTTTATAACTCAAACGAAGTTGAAATTTATGATCTACTTATCTCCGATATAATTGCGCTACCCACAAAAAAATTGGTAAATATTTTTAATTAACCAATGCATTTAAATATAGAAAGAACCCTTAGTAAACGGATTTCAGAATTTAATTTCAATATAAGAAATGGGTTATATGCTAGAAATTATTATCCGCATTTACTTATCAAAGAAATTATTTAAACGTTGGTTAAATGAAAATTGTACTACATGGAATTTAAATTAAAAGAACTCAAGTACTTGTATGTATTCAAAGCAATTTACAAATCATAATTTGATGAAACCTTTTATTTGACCAGTGGCGGAACCGTGAATATTTAATTTCTTATTATGTAGTGGCGCATTTGCTGTAGGATAAAGTTTTTAAAAGAAAGGTGACAATCTATAACAGTAGATAGAGTGATGACAAGTTTCAACTTATAGTTTTATAGATATTAAAATATACTATTTCTAAGAATTTCACTTGTCAACGTTGCTTGCGGTTATAACAACCGGACGTTTGTGTTTAAAAATAAGCTGTTCCTAATAGTATGTGTCGAGGTATGCGGAAACTAAAAGTAATTCTATAAAATTTGCGGAATATGTATTTTCTTGGATTACAACTGGTGAATTTAAATTTATTTCTTTTAATGTAACTGTTTTGAGTATAAGTATAAATCTATAGAATTCAATCCTAAGTTGCTTTATTTAGCAAATATTTATTTTCTATGTGATCTTGAGAGCAATGAATTGAACTTCCTTATGTGCGGGGGTAATTCAAGACTGACGAAATTCGTGTACAATCAGAATCTAGCAACCTTTGTTATGAAGTCTGTTGAGCTTTTGTTTTGACAAATGTCATTAGTGACAATCATACAGGATGTCATGCATGTCTCACACGTCAGATATGAAACAGCGAATTATTGTCAAAATTTTGGTAAACGAAAACGTAAAGTCGGCAAAAATTTTGCAGACTATCCTTAGTACCGAGAAAATACTTTTTCAAGTTTCAACCTTTATTGTTGATGTAAATAGTTCCCTGAAGGCCCTGAAGATGTTTCAAATGCGCCATATAATCATCGTAATTGAAGCGTATCTTCATCGCCTTGAAAAACTTATTTTGGAAAACAGGCGAGGTACGAGATATTGTTTCCATCATTGGTATAAGTATAGAATACTAATACAATTATCCACGCTATCTAAAATTTTGAAAAGTTTGCGCTAGGTGACCCCCCATATGTTAACGTTTGATCAAAAAGATTGTCGTGTTTCTGTGGCTACGCAACATTTACACCGTTTTGAGTTGGAAGGTAGTAATTTTCCCGAACGGGTAATAACTTGAATGCACTATTTTACACCAGAATTAAAAATCTGCAACAAAGAATGGCGATATGCAGATTCTCCGCTACGCAAAAAATTCAAAAGCTTCTCATCGGCCGGGAAAGTTATAGCCTCGGCATTATGGGATCTACATGGATTGAGTTTTGTAGATATTCTCTAACAAGGAGGAAGTATAAACGCTAAATATTACAGCAACTTATTATAAAATAAAGTACATGAAGATGATAGCAATAACAGTCCCGGAAGACTTTCTAAAGAAGTCATATTGTTACAAGACAATGCAAGACTACATATGGTTAATTTCACAACTACAGTATTAAGCAGAATGTGCTGTAAGATCATGGTACACCCACCATATACTCCTGACTTAGTTTCCAGTGACTTAGATCTATTTGGAGCCTAGAGTAATTACTTGGTCGACGCAAATTTCCAAATCACAGAGAACTAAAACATATTGTCCATCAGTAGTTACTGGGCCAGGACAAATTTTTATATAATTCGGGTATAGAATATTTGCCATCTATTGAGGAGAATACCTTGAAAAACAATAAAGGTTTTGCTGATTTTGAACAAAAAAAGATAAATTCCAGGTTAATCTTGAACCACCCTCGTAATAAGTATAATAATATAAAAGCTTAACTCATATTTATGTATAGCCGTGTATAATAGTATTAACTAAAAAGAATTCCTCTTTGGTCTAGTTTTTTATTAATCAATTTGAGTAAATAATATTCAAAGTGAACGTAAATGAAACCATGATAAATCTTCGATTAAGACTAAAACCTCAGCATAACAAGTGACTACTAACGTACTCTTCCGATATACAGGGTGACTTTTGAAAAGTTTCAATGGGCCGTATTTTGTTTAAATTAAGAGATATCAAAAAAACGGCCAAAACAGGGGAAATCAAAGTAACCCCACAAACAAGGCGACATTCCCATTCCCACCCGCAAGGGTGACCCCACTTTTAAATCTTAAATGGCAACCCACCCCTTGTGACACATCGTTGGAAAGGTCTTGAAAAACCTTTTTCATTGATATTATACAAAGGTAGATTAGGATAACAGTAAAAAGTTATTCAGCAATAAACTGATCGGATAATGTACTCGTAATTTATGTGATAAATTGATCTAGTAAGTAAATGATAAAATACGCTTTATGCAATATAATTGATTTATTTACGTACAAAATTAAATTAAGTCCACTATTTTGTTCTAAACAATAAAATAAACGCTGTTCAAATGCACACCTCACATTTGCAAGCACTTCCCTTGGAATTGAACGGCATTCCCTGATTATCCCATCACGGAGATCTTCTATTGAAGCAGGTTGTTTCGTACACCACTAACATTAAATGACCCCAAATAAAAAAGCAAGGGGTGTAAGATCCGGAGAACGTGGTGGCCATTCTAAGGGGCCTCTTCTTTCAATCCACTGTTCCGGAAATGGGTCATTTAAAAATTGCCGAACAGTAGCGGCATAATGACGGGGTGCCCAGGCTTCTTGGAAATGAATTAAATGTTCATTAAAATTCAGGTTTCTGTCTAGATGCATTAAGTCTTTACTTCAGGTCCGATAGTATTCTATAGAAACAGAGGACCCACGATTGTGTCTCCGAAAATACTGCCCAAGCGTTAATTTTCTGGGGTCATTGGGCATGTCCATCACGAAAACGATGCAGATTTTCGTCAGACCAATAGCGGCAGTTGCCTTTTATCACTGTCCCTTTTAAAAAATTAGTAGATTCGTCACTAAAACGGATGTTTTTCGCCAAACCTGGATTAATGTTAATTTTCTCCGTCATTTCTTCACAAAATCGAAATTTTCGGCCGCAGTCATCTTCGGTCAGTTCTTGTAAGGGTGGACTTTATTTAACTTACGTGTTCGTCGTACCATTTCTCGCTAAAGTCCTGAAGCAGTCGCTGCTTTTCGAATTGAAGACATTGGAGTTGCAGAAAAATGACCTAGAACTTCTATCTGGGCAATTTCATTCAGTACTCTCCTCCCAATTCGTTTCTGGTTTACCACTGAGCCCGTTTATTCAAAGTTTTAACCAATTTTGTGACATAGATATGACTGCGCTTTTTGTCTTGATGCCAGGCATTAAAAGCAGCAGTTGTTCTTAACTCAGGCCGACCCCTCAGAACCGTAAATGGAAATAATTTCCACTCTTCCAGCTAACGTGTACACCATGTTATGGAATTACACCAAAAGACTTTTAGATACTAAGCTTTGATGATGTTAAATCCTAAAAATGCAGTTTTCCTGATAAGAAATACTTATAATTCAATTACAGACCGGCTAATGAGAAATTCGGTACTTATTTTTTCTTTTACTTAATGAGGTAATGATGAGCAAGAAATTTCAAACATTTTCTTGGCACTTTAGTAATGACTTGACGCAACAAATAAAATCTTTGTCATTTGCTTACTCGATCAATTTATCACGTAAATTACGAATACATTATCTGATGAGTTTATCGCTGAATAACTTTTTACTGTGTTATCCTAATTTGTGGAGTCACTTTGGTTTGCCTTGCGTACTACCGAAACGATTTTGGCCATTTTTTGATGTCTCTTTGTTTAAACAAAATACGGACCATTGAAACTTTTCCAAAAGTCGTTCAGTATAAATAAATCACCGTAAAAATTTGGAAGCATATGAACTGAACAATCTCACATTAATTATGTAATAATTAGTTAAATACCAAGTTTTAACATACTTTTTCATTTATTATACATAATTGCTTTGAATCTATTTCTTTAGTTAGAATATAACATTTTGCATTTTGAAAGCTTGATTTAATATACCTAATGTACTTATCTACTTTGATTGTTCTAACTGTTTATTTATAATATTTTGTTAAATTTGACAATCAATTGTAAGCTAAAAAACACGTAAAAACTATAATTAAAACGATTTTTGCGTCAAGTATTTTGTAACCTGCCAATAGTTAATTATCCGTTGCGCCCTTTATTCTGCAGGACTGTCTTCAGCAGATTCGGATCGTTGTAGGATAGTGACTTTTCGTTAGTAACTGTAAAGAATGTTTTTTGCTGGATCTTCAATTGATTTTGCGGGGTCTTAAGATTTGAAACTATGTATCAGGTCTCTAAATCAAACTGTGACAAATTCAATTCAAAATTTATGATTCGTTCCTGTTGCATTATTGACATAAGTACTTATGTTACACGATCATTGTTGACGAAGTTTTGGACTTATATTCGTTGTCATATTCCAAATACATCCCTGATTTTGACAAAAGTTTTAGTCAACATCGTAGATCTTGGTATTATGAAAAGATTAATATCGTTAGTGGCCCATCCTTTCTGGCGAACTATTTAGGGTACCTGTTATCTTGAAGTGATTCTATCGACACAATCCTCTCACCCGCGAAAAATTTTGTATGTAAATTGATACTTATAGCGCTCATCGGATTGTTAGATAAACGGGCAAGCGATTCATCTCTAATGACCAATTTATTACAAAAATATTTCAAAAGAATATTAAATTTTATTTCTTATACCTACATCTATACTGCAGGCAGGATTTATCAAGAACTTATTTGCTTAATTAATTTCGATAATAACTAAATTAGCTTACAAAATATTTTTCTTAACTTTAGCCCACTTTAGTGTCAGTAGGATAACCTTAATGGCAGAGCCTGCTTAATACAGAATCCTATCATTTATAAAACCGACCTTAAATTAAATACAACCAATATTATAGAGTATAATACTTATAATCATGCAAACATTGTTGGAAAATTTGTTCTATAGTTGTAGGGCCATCTATAAAAAAAGCAATAATTAAAGAAAATTCTTTTATATTTAGGTTTCCTAACTTACAAAAGCGGTTCCATTCTTCATCTTTAGTGTCAGTTTCAGCCCGAGCGGAATTAACGGCATCACGTATGGCAAGCGGTACAACACATGCCATATTTTGGGGAGGTTCAGCAGTCGCTAAAACGATTTTGCTAATTTATTGACATAATTACCAGAGGCGGACGCTTACCTTTTGATTTTAAGATGCCTCCGGAATTTGGATTATTTTTGGGAAACTTTACTCTAAAGTCTACTGGAATATCTTTTGCTCCCGGTGGTTTGTAATTCCAAGTTCTATTTGTTAATAGTTCTCCCTCGGGACTGTATACTAATTCTTCGCTGGTCCAATATCCAATACCCATAATGAATGCTCCTTCCACTTGTCCGATGTCGATTTGGGGACTTATACAATTACCGGTGTCTTCGATAAGATCTAATCTTCGAATTTGGTGCATTCCTGTTAGAATATCTATTTCGACTTCGGCACATGTAACACCGTATATTAGGTATGGCTTAATATTCGGAATAGCGCTATGGTATCTGAAATTAGCAGAATTTGAGTGTAAAATACAGGTGACATTTGACAAAATATTAATTATAGCTATAAAAGACGTTGAAGAGGAAACAGAGTAAATTGATTCATGATTAAGTTCAAGTTTTACAAACTCGAAATTATACTTTGCCGGTATCAAAAGAGCTATCAGCGGGTAATTCAAAGACACAAAACTTGATATACATGAGAATGAATGCCTATTAGGTCATATCACTAAGACGGTGCCACCTTGGATGGAACTTGTAACATAAAAATAATGGCACGTTTAATTTACACATACATTTACCCATCAAATTTTAACCGATCGTCCTACAACCTAGACGATTGCTTGGTTAAATCAAGATTGGTTATAGAACTTCTGCAGAACAACTCAATGTTGTTCAATTCCACCAAATGTAATTGATAATAAATTGTGTAATTCAAAATGGGAAACTAAATTTAATTTAAACTGTATATTTATGTTTATTTTTGAATAAAAGCCTTGGAAGTAAGATTTTACAGTTAAATATCTATTTATCCGACATCGGCAAGTTTTTTAAAATATCAAATTCTTTAACTGGAATATATCACATAAAATACGAGCGCTTTCCCGAGGAAGGCCTAAAATTAACAGGCCATACAAACAGGATAAGTCTACATAAGAATTATAACGAAAATTTAATGATATTTTGCACAAGTGAGATACAAAACAGTTTAGAAGCATTTAAATGTTATTGGTTGCCATGCCAACCTTCACATGCTACATTCTATGTTCTATATCCCTGGTCAACGTTCCCTAAGTAGTGTTTCAAGTTCAATATATGTGCATATGTATGAGTTACAAAATAGCCGAACCGCGAGATTGACGACATCTATGCCAAGATTTGAGATATACGGCTAGAAATGATATGTAAAAACGGATTGCATTTAATTAACTTTCCCAAATAAAAGTAAGTGTTTCATTATACACATATTAGGTGCATTCATGACACGTGCAAAAATAAATCTTTAACCATCGATAAATTTAAGTTCACCGGTTGAAATAACAACCGTAGCGATTAATCTACAATAGTTGATTAGGTTAAATTCGTATAACCCATATTTAAAATTAGGGATTAAATTGTGTTTGAGCATTACAAAATTATTTCCCCAAAGTAAGAAATTCACTTGTCAATAAACAAACAAACAAAACTTAATCTTAAGCTAGGGTATTTATTTATGTAAGCGTTTTATATTTTACCCTCAGAATGTATACAATAATATTTCATTGATTATTTATATCTAGTTGCGAATTAATTTTATTAAATTAATTTATTAATACGGTATTCTTTGTTTATGTGCTGATAGACCCACAAAAGTAAAATATTGTTATCTACATTCATATATACACGTATTTGACTGATCCGAGGTCAATAATTTAAGCCTACAGTTACGTCGAATTGAAAACAAGTACTTATATCCTTCCATCTTTATTGAATAAAGAGACGCTACCATATTAATTAAAACGCCTTGTTAGCCATATTACAAGGATATTGCAATCCCTTTCTTTCTTCTTCCTTATTTTTCCGACTTTGGGGTTATGTGAAGACATTTCTTTATGCTATGAAAGTATGGGACCTTGGTAATCTTACATACCTAATTTGGTTAGGGTTCATCGAGGATGAGTGAACTATGTAATGTGGTGAGTTACAGATCGTTCGTATTGTATTTTGTCAAAATTATTTACTGGATTTTATCACATAACACAAAATTAGTAAAACTAAATTTTATATCCCTCACGGAATTAATGTTTAAAAATAACGTTTAATGTTTAATGTGCCTTTTGAGGCTAGGGTTAACTAAACAATTTACGAAACCCCTCATATTCGAATTAACGACCTCATAGTCAAAATAATTACAACGTTAAAATATCAACATATCCTAGTTGTACTCCGAATTAAATGTTCTAATTCCTGCCACTGTACTATATAGTACTATCATTTATGTTAATTAATAAATGGTACTAATATACAGCTCAAGGACCGTTGAAACAGGAAGTTTTCTTGAGAAAATGCGGTGTTCAAATAACTCAAAGACTGATATAAAGGCGTCAATCATAGCTCATCTGACAGCACCACATATCGAAGTGTAGATGCAATACACGATAATAGTCTCTTTAATCTACGAACGAAAACCAGAAAAATCAGTCGGTATTATTTCATATTTATTCGTATAATAGAATAATATTTTCTTAATCAAGTACCACAAAGTCAAATATGCAATGAACATAGCCAAAAATAACGTAAGTCGCAGCTATGTTAACACAAAAATATACAACCTTTCTATTTAATTGAATTTGAATTCAAGTTTACTATGTCCTTAAAAATTAATAATCTCTATTAAGGAATTCAGTTCATAATCTATATTGGAAAATGCGATTAATAAGCTTGAACATTATAAAGGACAAATTATAATAAAGTTGATATCCCATTACACCGCATAATGTAGTATTTCTGATGTTAACGATAAGATAACAATATCATTTTTGAATGACCACTTAGTAGAAAGTAATTAAATATTTAGGAGTGATGAAGGGTGTTATCATATCATCTTATTCGGAAGTATGTTTGTCCATATGGAACAATCGATAACCAAAATACATCGGCTATATGACATGTACCAAGATCATTCTAACTTTCTGCGATTTACACGTGTTCGCGAAGAAATAAAAAAAATTCTAGATAGCGACACTTGTCGGAGTCAATCCTAGCTTTACAGGTCTCCCATAAAAACAAATTAAGTACACTATTGAATTATGTTCCTGTGATTTACTTAATAAATCATTTGAGGCTTTATTAAGCAAATTATCGAAATAACATAGAATTCTATATTTACCTATAGAAACGTTATAAAAATTCATTCAAAAAGTGATTCGCTTGCTGGAAAAATATCAACTTAAATAATCATTAGCGCAAATTAAACTAAAGTTGCGCTACATGAAATTGGACTGTGATAATCTTTATAAACTGAATAAAATAAAAATAAAACATTACGCCAGCGAGATGAGCAAATAGTAACTTGACTACCCAACAGAGTCAAATTCATCAAAATAATAATAACGGCTACCCTCAAGGTTTTCACCTATCACTTTTAGATGATATCCTCGGACAATTATGTGGAAGACATCTTTACTCAATTCTAGCAAGATTAAACGCCTTTAATTTTCACCTTTGCTGCATCTAATATATTACGAAATTCTGCTTTAAAGATTACTACAGACATGATTTACAATCCTAGAATGATTTAAATTAAATCCTATTTAATAATTTCAGTGACTAAATAAGTGAACTAAATGTAAAACTCCACCCTTCTAGGATGAAACGAAATTCCAAATAATCATATATAAATCTGTACAACAGAATAAGATCCTTTTTAGTCACTATAAAGTCGAAAATTTCACTAGAAAAGAACCAGTTCCCCTTAAGGAACATAAGAAGTTAAATCTCCTGCTTTAAAAACCTACACTTCTGGATTAAATGAACCTATAGGTACCCGAAACTTTAGAACAAGCTATCAATTTTATTAAGGATAAACCAGATATTAGGGGTTTCTAAAGTTTAATTAGAACATTCCAAACAAAACGAATAAACCAACCTTTGCAAACAACTTCTCATTAAGATATCTTAAAATTCTTAGTAATATTTCTTTACGTCAAAATTATGATAATTAAAATTTCCTTACTAGACAACTTCAAGTCAGTTAGACAACTTAATTCAAACCAAAACTTAACTTTCAATAGATTTCAAAATTTTATGTCGAATGTTTTGAGTCTAAATCTAATTTAACTCTTGATTAAGTCGAAATCGATGCAAGTAACCTCGATTAGTCGAAAACGGATGTGAGACAACATCAAACTTATACAACGTTTCGAACATAAATTTTCACTAACTTATTTTGATAATGAATACGTAAATTATGTTTAAGATGATAATGTTCCGATTATAATAAGACTTATATAGATTCTTTATATATATATATATATATATATATATATATATATATATATATA
>JAHWXV010457575.1:0-10294 GCA_024586415.1 Phrixothrix hirtus
ATCACTTAGGTCTTGTCAAGCGACCAAACACTGAATTGCGTGGTTTGTTTTGGCGTCATCCCACACCCTGACTAGAACAACTGAGTTTTCCGCCGCATCAAAAGTTAAAATTTTGCCACATGCTCCTTACTCACCAAACCTGGCTCTCTGCGATTTTTTCCTATTTCCGTATATTAAGAAATAGTTGCATGGGCGTCGGTTTTCCTAAGAAAAGAAACAATTGAAGCTTATAAGGATGAGATAATGCAGCTACCAAAAGAACGGTGGTCCAAAACTTTTTATAAGTAGTTTATCCGCATGAACAAATGTATAGAAACAAGGGGGGGGGGGTACTTCGAAAGATTAAAATAACGTGTAAATTTGACACATTCAGTGCCGACAAGCATAGGTGGCGTGCTCAGTATCCTCTGTATGGTGGAGACCACGCATATGAGGCGCGATACCATATCGGATGTTTCAGTTGCTATCTCGGTACCTGGGAAAATTCTAAATAATTACACCGGAAGTAGTGAAAGTGTTAACAAGTTATTAGTTTCCGAGTATCTCTATAACTACAACATGACCCTCATATTTGGCATTAAAATTGGATATTAGCTTAAAATTTAAGTCCAGTATTGATTGCTATATGGGATCGAAACAAAAAAAATTATGTAAGATAATATACAGTGTGTCCCCGAACAAGTTATTTACAAACAATAAAAGATAAATAATTGATTTCAAACAGATTGCTTTAGATTTCATTTTAATCTTAATAATCACAGTTGATAATAATTCATTTGCTTTTATTACAGAATACTTGTTTCTGTAGTTACAATGCAAGAATACAAAGCAAATAGTGATTTAGTCAAAGTGATCCGATATTTGTGAAATTTTTCATATGAACATAATTTCAAATTATGAACAATTTTTCTTAATAACATTTTGCCATATTATTGCCCAAAATGGCACTTTACCTCAACATAAAATGATTTTTTCTCAATTGTTATGACCATCTTGGATTTTAAAAAGTAAAAATGTGCTTGAAATCTTTTTCAGACCAAGCAGGCCGGGATCCCAAAACATCAAAACGGGATTCCAAAATTTTTGATCCATTACACCTATAGTGAAGTCAATCCGGGGATACACTGTATAATCATATTCTTACTAAGATGAAGGTAAATAATATTTAATATTCCAAAGATTAAATATTGAAGGAATAAATAAAGCTTTTGTTTGAATACCGAGGCTGTTAGGGATTTATAAGTAACATACTAAAAGTTACTAAGAATTTAATTATTGAAGTAGAAAATTTGAAATTGTACATTTTTTGTAGAGAAAAAGTAAGGAATCTGTTACATACTTCGGTGAATTTTGGTATTTAAGGGAGGGGTAATGAAGAAATTTTGCTTCAATCGGGCATGAAATACATCCATATTTCTATCAATGACGCTTTTTATAATTACTTACATCTCGTATATTTTATTTTGGAACGTTCCGTAAAAAAATTGGAATTTGAGAATAGAAAATAGTATAAACACGACTAGAAAGATGATCTCAGTTAGGATTTGCTAAGCTGTAAATTCCGTCTTAATAAAAATCAATTTTTGGGCGTCACATTAATTGCAAGAATTAACTGTATCGTGAATAATGATAAAATACCTGAAATCGGTATCTAAGGAGCATAATGTATGTGCGTTTTGCATAGTAACAATAAATAAGAATAATGTTTAATATAAATACACTAAAAGTAACAACCAAATGGTCTAATTATAAAAACTTCAATCAAGTGGTCAATATATATATATATATCACTAATAGTATATCATAAGTAAAGGAAAGTAACAATCAAATTAATCAATTTTCTCTTATAATCGTTAAAAATTCCTACAAAAGGCGCCGAGGTACCTATACAGAACTGGTGGTTAATTTTTCCCTACAGAATAGTTTTCCTGGAATTCAAAAACAGTAATAATGTATTCAAAAAATAGATTGGAACCCAAAAAAAGCTGAAACTAAGCTTGATTTATCAGAGTACCGGTTTCGTCTTGTTGAGACTCATTAGGAAGACGCAGCCCTTCGATGTACCAGCAAAGGTTCAGTCAAAGATTGAGAACAGATTTTTATCATTTTCAGTTTATTGGTTTTTTCTTTTTAAAAAATATTTTCTTTCTTTATGTATCGATTTAATTTACAATATATACCGTAAATGCCATCTGTAATAATGAAAGTGTAGTAGTTGTAGTATTTATTCGAAAACACTTACAGTTAGTAGAACATTTAAGGCACAGAATAAAAAAATACATAAATTAGATAAATAAAATCAATAAATTTTAAAAGGTAAGATTCCAATATTCTTCAATATTGTATCCCTTCGGGAAATTTCTTTGGTTTGGTTCTGAAATATTTTACAGATTTTAAGGCTTCAAGGCCATTTGGACAGCTTATCAAAAATGAGAAGATCCGTGTACTAAATGGGCATTTTATAAACTTCCGTTTTAGGTGTATTAAGCTCAAAATTACCAACATATCTCGTATCATAGTTGTAGACATCACTACGTTTATTTGTTTTTAATAAATTCTTAAATATAAACAAATCTGCTTCAAGGATGTGTAAATTTATTAAAGTTAATATTTTACCTTCAATGTTGTATATAGTTCTACGAGCTTTTTTCAATTTCGAATACTGCATTAAGATATCCGGAACACGTATTTTCCCAAAATGGGATGCCATAATGTAAGATAGATTCAAATAGAGAAAAATATGCTCGTGTGCCAGCTTCGAGTCCCACTTTTGCGTAAGACGCAAGTGTTAATTTTGCACTGTTAAGTTCTACGTAACTAGATCATTTTAGGTTGTCCATAATAATACTAAAAAACCTAATAATGTTTATAATTTTGGCAGAGATGTTATTAATAAGAATATCGGAATGATGTACGAGGTGTGTCTAAGAAATTCGGTGAATGGTCTAATGTATCGGTATTCAACGCTTGAAATAAGGTCACGCGTATGCGTACGCATGAGTGAACATGCTGGACCTGTCCTCTGCCCGGGATCGCACGAGGCTCCTCATATCTTAATGCTCCAACTATTTCAATAGAATGTTCCGAGCAGTGTGCGTTGTAAAGCTATGGAGCAACGACACAACATCAAGTTCTGCTTCAAATTGGGTAAAACGGCGATGGAAATCCATGAATTGTTGGCGCAAGTTTACAGGCAGGATGCTGTGAGTAGAAAATGTGTGTACGATTGGTTTTCACACTTTCATGCTGGCAAGGAATCGGTGAAGTACAAACTGCGTTCGGGCTGTTCATCCACAAGCAGGACAACTGAAAACATTGAACGTGTGCGAGTCTTACTAACAAAAAAATTGACTTTGCGATTAATAGCAGCAGTGGGAGCCATCATCCGTGAAGATTTGGATAACAATAAAATAATTATTTTAATATTAATAATAACAATAAAAGAAAAGGAAATTATTAGATTTGATCACGATTTGTACCGCACATTCTAACAGACTAGCAAAAACCAAAACGTTTTGAAACCAGTGGCGATTTCATCGTTATCTGTGACATCCTTTCTGGGTTCCATTGTCACAGAGGACAAGTCTTGATGTTACCAGAACAACCCCGAAACGACAAGATAATCAATGGAATGGCGGTCACCTTCCCCGCGATAAACAAAGAGCCCCATGCAAAAATTCCAGGTGAAGACCATGTTGATCTCATTTTTCAATAAAGAGGGAACCGTCTATAAGAAATTCGTCTCTACTGACCAAACGGTGAATGCCGTATTTTACTTTGAGGTTCGCAAACGTTAGTTGCAACGCTTCCGGCTACAGATGATTCAAACCGGAAAGTGGGTGTTGCTGTATCATTGTACGCCAATTTTTGACAGCGCAGCGTTACGGTTTTGGAACACCCACCCTACTTTCCAGATCTTGCTCGTGTTGACTTTTTTTGTTCCCTCTTCTTAAGGAGACCTTGAAGGGATCACGATTTGGAGACGTCAAGGAGGTTCAAGAACGCGTGACAGCACTTCTGAAAGCGATTCTAAAACCATCGTTTTCTGACAGTATCCAGAAGCTATACGAACGATGTCAAAAGTGTATTGTGTCTCTTGGTGACTTCTTCGAAGATCACCGAATTTATTAGACACACCTCGTATACGTGGTGTATCTATTATTAAAAAGTATATCGTTATTGTTTTCTGTATATTAAATGTTGGTTTATTATTTGAGAACCGTTTAGCTAATCTTTTGAGGTCTCTAACAGCTGTCACGGTAATAGATCTGAATAACTATTTGACCAGGTTATAGTAGTGTCATCCAAAGTTAGATGGATCAATCAAGGTAATATTGTTGATGCATAATAGGAATAACAAGGGGCCTAAATCATTCCCTTGGGGTACTCCACTGGTTACATCGATTATACTGGAACGAAATAATTTACAATTACAGTAAGAATTTTGGGTAATTTTGTTCAACTATTTTAAATTATATAAATACAAACGCAAACAATTTAGAGAGATTCATTTAAAATGTATGTAAAAGAATGTTGTAATCAACGCAGTCAAATCCTTTGGATAAATCGCAGAAAAGGTTTCAATTTAGATGATTATTATTTATAGAATTATAGATAACGGATAGAAAGTTGAATATAGTATCATTAACATTTTTATTCGTCCTGAATACGAAATGATGATTATATAAGATTTGATGATTATTTAAAAATGCCGTCATATCATATGTCTGTAAACTATTAATTTGATTATCTTAGCAAATAATGATTTTAATGCTATTGAATACCTCTTTTGTGACAACTAACCCCTTTGAAAAGTAGTTTAACTAATGAAACTTATAGGCAATTTGGATACATCCTAGTTAGAAAAGGTGTATTTATTAATTTAACCAAAACATCTAGTGTAACACTGGGCATATCTTGAATTATTTAATTTGAATTATTTAAAGTAGTTAACTGTAAACAATAACAAGTAAACTAATAATTGGCAATATTGTGCAATACAATTTCTCAAACTGTAGACACTAGCTTGAACAGGTTTTAAGAAAAAATATTTAGAATAATATTGTTAGTTCAAACAATGTATTAAAACTATTTATTTTGGTACAGACATTAAAATATTCATTAAAAATGTAAAATTTTATTAAACATATCTAGAACAAATTTAATATTCGAAGTAATTTTTTTACAAAAATACTGTTATGAAACGTATAAGAAACTTTATATAGTTGAATAGAGAATTTAAAGCATTATATAAATATGGAAAAAAAATGTGTAGTTGCCATTAAAAAAACTCGATGACGTCATAACTTTAACAGTTGAAGTGAAAAAATCCAAAACTGCAGTGTTCTTCTACATTTTTCGCAATTACAATTTTATCAAATTTATCCGTTACTTTACGGACACGGTGTATATGTTTCAAATAAGGTGGAAGCGATCCGCTAATTTCTGCCTAAACATGGCTTTGTCTGGGAATTTTATTCGTAACACATGTGCCTGCTAACTTAAGGGTAAACCGCCGTATCGCACCGAAGTTTAAATCCTGATCATTCAGCCTGATTTTACGACTACGTTATCAAAGCATTGTGACGTTACGGTTTTCTATGATTACGTCGCGGGGAAAAATTATTTATACTTTCCTTTTCCATGCAACAGTAGTGAGGCCCGGTTCTGTCTTTACAGGACTTTTCTTTGAAGGAGGGCATTGTTGTTCATACCTAGCTAAATTGGTTGATAAATAACAAGGCAATAAACCTTCATAAGTTATATATTACAAATATTAATAAATGGATGATTAATTACAAATAAAAATTATTTACAAGATAAGTATGAGAGGTTCAGAGTAATTATATGCAAAATAATAACCAAGGATTCAAAACAATAATGTAACGTTCTTTAATACTAAAGCAAATATGTACAAAGTGAACTAAATGAAATGCTCGTTTAGCTGTTCTTTCGGGTTTACAACGATAGCAATCAAATATTGAATTTTAGTTCGTAAAGCTCAATCAATGAATGTATTTAATTATCGGTTTGTTTCGGCTAGTGTTAATTTTAACAACAAACGAATGATACTATTAAATTAGTATCAATGAAATTAATTAATTGTCACTTCTCGTGGGAAGGCTATCAACCAACGGTAATTAATTTTTACAGGCCTTAAACAAATGCTAGAATGCTTTTAGAAGTTGTCTAAGAACAGGTCTCGTATTAATGCTTCTCACATCAATACACAAACGATTTTCAATAATCGACCTAAAGGACTTTGTGTGCTCCTGTCACATATTCATTCTGCGGTCTGAATATCTCGTAACGCCAGCTCTTATGGTACAGGCAACAAAAGGCGACGTTTACGGGATATCTACGAGGATCTATCGGATTCCTCCGTCGAGTCGTACGTTCAACTGCGACGACGAAATTTAGACGGACCTCGTACAATGTATGACGGTGATTTTCAGTTACTTTGTCTCCCAAGCAACTGTTTAACTGAAGGATCGTGATTAACCTTCGGTGATGGTGCCCGTTGCCCAAGCAACAAAACTCCGTCGGCGATAACGGAAAGGTTGAATAACTTCGAAGCGAAAATTATGTTCGTCGGCTCGGTTATTTATTTTAAATCAAAGGTTGATTCATTAAGCGGCTTCGCGGTCGGATTGGGAGTATGCCGGCCTGGCAATTAATGTCCACGGCTTCGCGGTCGTAGTGAAAGTATATCGTGGTTCTCGGCTCCGCGGTTGGAGTGGAAGTACATCGCTTCACTCTTGAAAGCGAAGTATATCCTAAGCCATTTGACATTTTTTGCATGGTTTTGGAAGTTTCAGGAGCGTATGTTCTCTACCTTCTTCTGTGATTTCGTTATCGCGTTTATGAGGTTTTGGAGTTTGTTTTTAACAGTTGCACTTGGTTTTGGTAGGTTCTTTATGTTTTTGTACTTGGCATTCACTTTTTGGTTTTAGTTTATGTTGCACTCTAGTGTTTATGCGCGTGGGGTTTGGCGATAACTATCACTTCACCTGCACTGTGATGGTATTTTTCGTTCTGCACATGACGCACAGAAGTGGTCTAATTTTTATTTGCACTGAATAATGCCAATAAGGCGGATATTGCGGTCATTAGTTTTGACACGCCCCTTTTGAATGTGGTAGCATCCTGAATTGCCTCCAGTTCGACCTTGGTAGGTTCCGTGTTTTTTTTTGGAGGCGGTGATCGTTGGCCTCCTGAGGCTTCAGCATAGCTCGTAAAGCTGCGTTTGGGTTCTGCAGTTTTTCTGGCTGCGCGCGCTGATTTGAGCTTAGGGAAGTACGTGCACCCCCCTGTAGTTTACAGTGTGTGTGCTTTCGCTGTTGGCACACTTGGCTGGTTCGGTGCGCGGTTTCTTACACTGTGTGGGTTGATGCCGATTTCCGTACTTCACGCACCTAGGTTCGGCTTTGAAACACTCCTGCGTGTGCCCGTATTTCTGGTAGCGATGGCACTGAATTATTCCCCTTCGACCGTTTCGTGGATTTTCCACCCTTACGGCGAGGAGCATCACTGCTCTTAGGTTATAAATTTCTTTGCTTTTTTCAGATTTTTCAAGTTCGATGAAATTGAGTGGTAATAGCTTCCTTTTTTTCCGGTATTCATCCTGCGTACCGTTAGCACCGGGAAACCCTCTATTATTAGTTCCTTCTTTATTTCTTCGTCGATTATCGACTCCGGGAATCCTAGTATCACCACCCTGAGTGGTTTATCTTCTTGTAGCATGAAGGTGTGGTAAGGCATTTTGTTTTCCTCCAAGTATCTTGTTATTCACTTGTAGTCTTGGATAGATACAGGTTGCATTTTGATGCCTAAATTCACGTTTTTTGCAGCTTTAATTTTTAATTTTAGCTGATTTAGGTCTTTAACTATTGTGGGCCATCCCGTTCTTGTTCTAATTATCACCGGCGGTATTTTTTGTAGCCTTTGCGTTCTTGTTGCTGGTGCTAGCGTCGGAGCTTCCTCCTCCACGTCTGATAAGGCGTCGTATTTATTTGTGATTTGGATCTTGCTCGACCCACTCTCTTGTGTGTTGAAGGATTTCCACTTCCTACTTTTGTTCTTTTGCACTTGGAATTCACCAAGTGCCTGCTCTTCCTCGGAGGTATACTCCATCTTTTGATATAGGAGTTTTATTTCTGTCCGTGCAGCCGAGTTTTCTTTAGCGCAATCGTGGAGTACTCTTGTAGTTACGTCCGTTGCGGCGTCGCGATCATTTATGCGGAGAACTATCTCCGGTAGGTTATTTAGGACTTCCTCTGACGGCTTTTTTGGTTTTCTTGGACTTGTATTGTCCACCAACTCAAGGAATTCGATCAACGCGTCGCGCGTCTTAGTGTCTATATTCGCACTCACTCACGTTTTTTGTGTAGTGGAATGTGTGTGTATGTATTACAACCCACCCACCGACTCTAGGAGCAAGGGGCCTAAGGTGTAATACACGTCAAGAAATTTAACGGAGCTTAGTAGGAAAACCAACTACGCGCGTTTACTGTTCAGGCTCGACTATGACTGACTATTCAATTCTATATCCAAAGCGGTCTTGCATCGCTCTTTATATACTAATTTAGCACGCGGTGTCTTTATTCTACGAGCGTAACTTATTTGTTATTTCATTCTTCGCTTTACGATAACTTCTTGTAGCTTGTTAACATTTAAAATAGTAACATTTGATATATACAATTACTTAACTTATTTTAACTAAATACATTATTTGTAGTTTGTCTAATTCTAATTAGGCAAGCTATTGGATTTAGAAACGTTTATATATGTATATAATAAATTATTTTAATTATTAAATGTTTCCCGCACTCCGCGAATTCTTAAAGTCTTCTACATTGTCTTTTTAACTTAAATATTAATAACATTAAAACGCGCGAAACTGTATCAGTTTTTATAATCGCGATTTTTATGTTATATGAGGGTACTTTTACAACATAAGAAGGCGCTCATCCACCCTTCGGTTAAAATTTGTCAATAAAGGGCAGATAGAATATTAATTTTCGAAGGTTGTCCTCGCAAGTTGCTCTAGAACATGCTTTAATATCTAAACCGATTCTATCTGTTGGGCCTGTTTGTAACGATGCAATATTTTATACAAAAAATGGCACAAACTGCCAAAATTACAGTTACGTAAATAAAATAGTATATATTACAACAGTTAAATGAAAACTATTATGTTATATTTGGCTAACTATAATTTTGACAATTTGTGCAATGTTTTATATAAAATATTACATCGTTACAAACAGGCTCTTAAAATAACAACCTTGGTGATTATTAAGTTCACTAAAAAAGCGGCCCACAAGGCGACCAATCAGGCGATTTCCACTCTTAAAACTTACTATATTTGATGTTAATTTATCTTAAAGGTTGTCAAAAATAATGTCAGTTTCAAAAATAGGTAAAATTAATTTATTTAAACATATAATTAGTGGAATCTCATTCAGCACGATTTTAATCCATATGCAAGCGTTATAAACGCTTGCTTTAACTCTCATATTAGAGCTTTTGCGTTAATTTCACGTAAACGCTATTCAAATTGACATGCTTAAATATTAACGCCTGCTTTAACTATCAAATTAAAGCATTTGCGTTAAATTTGTTAAAGTGCTATGCTAAACTTAAAGATTCTTTAAGTATCAATATCAAATACGTCAAAAGTAACAGTTAAAGCTTTAATTTTAAAGTAACCGCATTGGCGTGCTTTAATATAACCGAACAACAATAAGCAGAATGGAATTTGTAATTAATCATTTATTTGCCGATGAACTGCAAGAAATGCAACAAATGTAAGATTTTCATTGATATGTGGATTGTTTTAAATTAAGAATTGTGTTACAGAAATGAATTAAAATTAGAAAGGCGGAGAATTAGGGGTCAACAGAATCCATTTAAATTGCCCACAATTTTTTTTAAAAAAGCTTTTAGGTTTGAAAAAAATATGGTGCAAGAAATTATTAATATGATTAGTCCATTACCAAATCAAGGAGAACTTATAAGAATAACGTTTCCAATGAACTTAAAGTATATACCTGTAATATGTGCATGTAGGAAAATCTCAAATAATAATACTAAAATACGAAAAAGTTGTAGATACTACCTTTATTATGTTATATGTTATATGTCTGTTATATGTCTTTGTAGATAAAGGGTTTTCCAATAAGAATGATATGAATTTAAAATGAAATAAAATAGAAGTGATTTCATATATAAACAAACTTTTTGTATTATCTTAAAGTACAATCGATAACGTTTATGTTTTGAATAGCACGTC
>JAHWXV010457588.1:0-15622 GCA_024586415.1 Phrixothrix hirtus
AGAAACGTCTGAACTCAATGAAGGCTCGGAGTGTTCTCGCGGGAAGTGTTGAAAGAGGTTGAGTTTCATTCAGTTCCAGCACCGTGAACTGTTTTTGCATCGTAAGAAAATTGTATCCGTTTGCAATACAGTACAGCACGCTTTGTTCAGCAATGTATTTAAAATCTATCCCAGCATTATGAATACTGTTTACAGAGAAACGCTGCCCATTTTAGACATTTATTTTACAAATTATGAAATGATTGATAAAATTTTAATTTGTGTACTGCAGTTGTCCAAAATACTGCTAAATTTATTTAATTCCTGCGTATATTTGATTTCAGCACTGTATATTTTGACGCATACTGTACTAGAAATTTTTTGTTCATTAATGTTATATGTCTTGTAAGATAATATCACACTAGGTTTCCGCTTAGAACCTAAATTCGAAGGAAAGTGTCAGTCTATGATATTCTAGTATTAAAAATTGTTTCTATTTGTTTACATTTGTTTACTCAAACTGGCAGGGGACTGATCCGGTTTCTCTCTTACCTGTCATGCTCACAATTTGTGACGCGTCTTGTACATATATTTTTCGTTAGATTGTGTAATTAAATTTTAGAATTATTAAGCATTTCAAATCGATTTTGGCAATCCTATATTAAAAAACTTGCGATTGAAGTTTCGTTCTAAATGTTTTCAATAAAAGCTTGAATCCGCTTTATTAAATTATTTAATAATAAATATTTAACATGTTATAGACTTTAAAAGATGATTATCAAAGAGAGAAATTAACGTTTCTAAAATTTGAATAAACATCTTATTTAAAGAAACAAATTTAAATATTTACAACTTATTAGAATTTTAGAAACTTTAATTTCTCTCTTTGATAATGATCTTTTAGAAGATCGAAGCATGTTAGATGTTTATTATTAAATAATTTAATTGGATGGATTCACGCTTTTTGTTTAAAGAATTTAATACTATTTTAATTCAATTTATTTACTTAAAATGTTTTAAAGAAAAGAAATGTGTCATAAGTGTGACACGCAGGATTAGCTGGAAATTATATATAATCGCTTATTTCTTTAATATGATGCTAAATGCTAAATAATACAGACCGAAATAAAATGGATCTAGTTAGCTTGAAAGTAAATTTGATCCTTCCAATAAATTCGACAATTTTGTTCGCGGATGCGGAGCTGGAATGAAACGTACAGAATTAATAAATCGAGGTTAAGTCGTTATGTAAGTGGTAGGCGTAAGACGCGTTCTTTTATTTATTCATAATTGTAAAAATTCGGTAGTGTATTCAACTCGTGTGTTATTCATTCATTGAACAATAAAAAAACTGTAAGATTGTTTTTATTCGTGGCCCATTTATTTTACGAATAGTATTGGAAATAGTTGGCTACCTAAATGTTATGTGTAATATTCATTTTTTAAAACGACTTTCCGTCGATATAATCTTTGTTAACGGCTGTTCCATCGAACTTGAGTTACTGAAATGCCGGAAATTGGAACAATTTCACTTGTATGATTCCAAGATTTGTCACACCTACTTCTCACAGCAATTCTCAGTAAATCGCATGGAGATTTCTGTTTGTGCAATTTTAATACTTGCTAGAAATTAAATATTTTTAGCGATTAAGCCGTGAATAAAATTCCCTAATCTAAGACCAGGTATTTACTACCCTTTGAGCGTTCAAGGCTAATTAAGGTGTTATTTTATAGATTTGTAGACATCGACCTACCCGTTTTTTTATAATTACGTGTAAAAACGAAATTAACGCTAACAATTATTTTAATTGTCATATGTATAGAATGGACATGAACATGGCGTAGGAATATGT
The DNA here is from genome assembly GCA_024586415.1 of Phrixothrix hirtus. NCBI lineage: Eukaryota > Metazoa > Arthropoda > Insecta > Coleoptera > Phengodidae > Phrixothrix > Phrixothrix hirtus. The sequence continues at coordinate 1,833 of JAHWXV010457588.1, forward strand.
TAACCAAATATTGGACGGTTTATTTTATTTTGTATAGCACACCAGGTTTATCCATTTTAAATGGTTGTTTGTTGTCTGTTGATTTAATTATTTAGTGTTGTTATTCTCTACAGCGCTTATATTTTTGGCTATCGTAAGCTTAAAGGCACCCATGCACACTTAGTTTTCTCCATCTGTTGAATGTTGGCGCTTCGTTCCCTATTTTGATGGTTTATGCCCTGAATCTTAAGTTTCAGGTATTTAGCGAACTAACCGGGCGACGTCTTTTTTTTTCAGCTCAATAATTATTGGGTTTTAAGCCGCAAAATACAACGTATAAAGTAAGCAACAAATAAATTGAAACAGTACCTCCATGCACCTGTTTCCACTCATGATTTTAAGTGGTAACGCCGCTTTGATCTGCATACAGATTTACTCAAACCTCTAATGTATCATATAAGAACTATTGATTTGTACACAGAAACTTATTCGTTTTAAACAATTAGAATTAGAATACCCTGAATTTCACTTGAAAACTGCTTACACCGTTTTTAATCTTGCCTTCCTTATACACCGCGCTTAAAACTTACTAAATCGTTTAAACTTTAAAGATCGGAACTATAAAAATATGCGAGAAACGGTGTTTTTCCATTTTTTTTTAATTTGAAAACAACAGCGGTATCTTGAATATTCAAAGCTAATGGAACACAATTGTGTCTCTTTTTAAACAATTTGTTTCAAAACGGCCAGAACTACTTAACCTTTTAAACTTGTTACTTTCAGTATATCAAAACGCCGGCAGCATTTAGTAGTGTTCGAATCTATAATTTTACATTATACAGGGTACTTTGAAAGGAATACATTTTTGAAAACTGAAAACTCAGTTAGTTATAAGTATTAAAAATGTTTGTTTACTTGTACGGACAACTCAATATTTAAAAATTACTTGTCCAAATATCTAACATCACGACGCTCACGCCCCTCAAGCGTGACATCTGATCACCCATTATAAGTTTGCCCTTCTGCTAAGGAGTTGTTATTCCATCTCCAATATCCTCCTTTTTCCTGAAATAGGGTGGAATGTCTTGTAGACTTTTGAAGTGTCCTCACATTTTGAGATACATTTTCCTGGAAAATAGCGTAATTTCGTTGAAACCACTTTGCATTACGGAAGCCATCAAAACTGTACAATGTTCATCCCAATTGTCTCAAATATTTTACAACTAGAACGTTGTCAAAATTTATTTTAAGTCGTGAAAAATTAGACACGACCATGTTTATTTTAGTCGTAAAGTTAAAGAATAATTGGTTTCTAAAAACGTGAAGGTATGTAAAGGTAACTGTTACGGCGACTTTGTCATTGTAATGTCTATACCTTCTCTTCCATTTGGGACGAGACATGAAATTATATTAATCTACATGCACGGTTTCTATAATAACGATAGTCATGTGTTGAAAATAGTCACATTTATAAAATATTTGTTGTGATTTTAATAAATAAGCACTTACTGTACTCGAACACTTTATTCCGGAAAACAAATAAAAACGATTATAAATTATGACCTCGTTACTGAAACAATCATTTATAAAAAAAATTGATAAAAGGCTTTTATTATTTGTCAGAATGGCCCGGTATTTATTAGGTGTTACTTATTCCATTAACTATATTTTGTCGTGACTTCGTTTTGACACCAAATTACATCTAATTTACTCTATTAGATAGGGGAAAAAGAAAATAATACTATTATAATTTGGGATCAATACCGGCCCTAGCATTAAGACATTAAGATCAATCAGGCTTGCAGATGTGACACAAGAAACTCGTCAGGAGTAATAGCGATTTCATAACAATTACGGAAGTCTGTAGTCTTTAAATATGGTAAGAAATTTCGTTAATCTGCTTAAATTATATGCTGTAAATACTTCCGTGTTCGCTGCAAAGATTTATTATTTGCTAAATAGATAGGCGTTTAAGTCAATAAGGATTATTTGGAGCACAGTAATGCCTAATGAAGTTGATTTTTATTTAAAAGTAATTTATAATGAAAGTATGATCGCAATCTTTCCAAAAGATTAATTTAATCCTCTGAAGAATGACATGCGCTGAATATATAGCATGTTTTCTCTTAAGCTAATTTATTCAGTATATTATTTATATCTTGCAGCATAACCTTTCATTTAATAATTTTTGTTGCAAATTGGCTCCTTTCATTTTGATACCTTATAAACACGGTGTGTAAATTGGAGAACGCTAATTATTTCGGAACATCGGAGGCCTAACTAAAATAGAACACTTTAAAAACTATTCAATGGAGGCTTTCATGTCCAATTAACTGTGGTTATATATTTTTTCCCTATAATTATTTAATAAATTCACTAGCTTTTATATTTATTAGCACTTTTGGGCGCACTTTATAAACTTGATGGTATCTATACAATTCTGTTGATTTTTCCCATACTTTTCAAGATATTTGTGGTTGTTACAAACTTTTATGCTATCTTGGATATATAGGATTTCGGTTATAAATAAGGATTTACCAACGGTTGGTTTTCGCAGGTGATCAGAAACTTATTAACCTGCGAAAAAGCTACCGAATAGATAAAGGGTAATTTAGTTATTAATTACAGATCAAATTATGTGCTTAGAACTACCTTATGTAGGTACATTGTTGTTCTCTTGAATTGTTTTATTACATTGATTAACTTGTTTGCATTTATGCAATTTTAATATCATTATATGTTCATTTCCTGATTTTTAACGCATTTATTTATTGATTCAAATAATGCGCTAGGATTATTCATCATTCTACATATTTATTGTGAATGCAGTATATTATTGCTGTTAATTCGCTTCTGGGTATCGAAAGAATAATCCTGTGACGCCTAGTAATTGCTTTCGGATAAAGCCCACGTCTCCTCTTTGGCATTTATTTAAACTAGCTGAAGCTCTATCGTCCTTTACTATATGTAACGTGTTGGTACAATTTTAGGGTATGTACGTCCCACTGATATAGATTTATTTTTTAACATAGTCTCAAGACACTTCAGTGCACTTGGTCTCGCGTTACTCTAATAAATGTATCCTATCGCTGAAGTGATTTTCGGGAGACCTGCAATGTATTCTTCTACAATTGAACAAAAAACGCTGATCAATGAGATTAGAAGACAGGTGAAAGCCAAATCTGGTAAACCGGGTGAATGTTGCAACAATTCGCATAGAGGTGTCTGCGAGCAGGTGCATTGCACTGGTGAAAATGATTTTTTCTTGTAAATCGACTCTTTTGTTTTGCCTTTCTTAAAATAACCATTTGCTAAAATTCCTTTTAAATCTCAAAAATCAAACGTCGTAACCTCTTCTTCCGATGGAAACGATTTTTCCTTCTTTGGTGCAGAACAACCAATTTCTGTCCTATGCTTTGACTGTTCTTTAGTCTCTGGCATTTAATGATGAACGCATATTTCGTCCATAGTTATAAAACGACGCACACAGTGATCTTTTATCCTTTTCACAGGATCCAAACGCTCCTGAGAAGCTCGTATTCGAGTATATTTGTGATGAATTATTACCAACTACGTTACCCATCTTGCACAAGCTTTTTCATGTATAAAGCTTTATGTAAATATACATACACGTTTTGTTGAGATGCCGATGGCCTTAGCAATTTTACTCACTAACCGGTCATTTAATACCATGTCATAAAATTTTTGGGTGATTTCTTAAATCGTAGTTTTTTGGCGTTCACTTTGATGAAACGCATGTGTTCACTTAGAAAGAGCACATTCTTCTAATACATTTTTCTTTATTGTGTAAATTTCCAATACTTTCAAAATTTCTTTTACAAAGAATTCAAGTACAGCACAATATTGCAAATTTTCTATTTTAAAACAATGTACACGTCAACTTGATATGACTTTTAAACAAATTAATTTACGCGTAAGCTTATATGATAAGTGAAACTGTTCTTGAATAGCAAATGGCACCCCGCGCATTTCCCAAAGCATCTTCGTGTCTTGTCTCACATGAAAAAAGAAAATTTCAATCATTTATTTTATATTGAAACCAGAATATTACTTAAAAAATGATTATACGAGGCTTATTTGCAAAACATTGGCGATTTTTGCACAGCAGTAGCATTGCACAACTGAAATCATCGGTAAAATTTGATACAAAAACCTAACGTATAACAAGGATGTACTTTCCTTGTCCTGTTTACAGAATGCTTCCTGAAATCGTATTGGAAATCCATTATTAGAAGTTTTCAATAGAAATGGTACTCCATTAATGAAGCGATCAATTTCAGATGGTTGAGCACAAATATAAGTCGCTAAAAGCATAGATACAAAATTTTGAGGATCTTCAAACACTCTTTGTTATCTGACAATACTGGATTCTTCCAGGACAGTGTAATCACCAATTACCAAAAATCTAGTTTCAATAAAAAGTTAGGTTTCGGAGTTAATTGCTCGGACTAAGCTTTTTACATTATTTTCCTATTGAATATAATCGTTTTGATCTAGAATGTAACTATAATCGTGTTCCATTGTTCATCATATAAATTTCTGGAAACTTAGCGACTGTCGCTTCGAATAAATTAGGCCAATGTTCGAACTGATATCATTGCATTCAACCCTTTTTCCATTTCTATTATCAAAATTGTGACAAAAATGCGCTATATCATTCAACCTTCGTAGTTTAATCCATTCCGAAGTAATAATGGGACGTCATAATTTAAAAACTTCGGCTCTAGTGCGTTGTTCTTTATTCTGAAATCATATAACTGCGTGCAATTTTCATTAGTAGTCAACTGCAGCCGCGACATTACCTTTGTGCAGAGCAGTTACTTATGCAAAGGTTTTCTCACTTTAGGCCTATTACACGTAAGTATTGGTGACCCACTGACAAACATAAATAAATTATTTAGGCCGATCCAAAACCGCTACCGGCTTATTGACGAAGAAGTAGCTGATATAAAGAGTAAATTCAGAAGACAATGAAGCCCTCGAAAGTATAGAAACCGAAAAAGAGAAGAGTTTAGTTTCCAAATAAATAACACAAAGCGAAGAGGAGTAAAACGAAAGAAACAAAAACTTGTCAAAACCCAGCACATCGTGAACAAACGAGATGGATACAGATGAGTAGCCATCGCCGGTTTCTAACAATGCTAATTAAAAGATCTGAGACACTTCCCGAATAAGAAAACCGAATTCAGGAAAGGATGCGCCCCCAAACAGGGTACCATCAATGTAAGGGGAAAAAATAACGAAAATACCCTCCAACAGTGCTAAGAGATAATACAGTTTTATCGGCATTCAACTATGCAACAACTACACGGGACAAAAACTTAATTCCACCAATAAGAACCAAATATTGAAGGCAGTTTTAGAAGCTAACGAAATACCATGTCATGCATTTCAGCTTCTAGAAGAGAGAAGCATAAGATAGTGCTTCGGGCCCACCAGAATTTAAGAACGAAAGTTAAATCAAAGAGGACTTGGACGTCAGAGATTCAAACCGTGAGTCGTCAAGAGACTAGACAATAAACATAATGGTAACAAGCAAGAAGAACGAGGAGGAAAAGGCTTTTACAAATCAAAGATATTACGCATCAAAGTAACAACGAAACCCAAACCCAGCCCGGACGAAACGCGAAAACCACTACCATAAACACCACATGCATATAACGTTTCGTTGTAAGCCCCTTACAGATGTCTGAAATCGCAAGCTCTCAAGGTACCTTTCAATGCAATCTCGCAAAGGAAGAAACAACGAGATAGTGCAATTACGGTATCCAGCGTACCATAACAAAAAGGAAAAAGAAGAAATACAAATACATTTGGCTAAATTCGGCAAACAAATGGAACGTAAAGTTTAAATAGAAAAATCAGTCCACAGGATGCTCAAGAAGCTGAACCTAAGTATCACTAAACTTATAAGCATAAACTTAAGGCCGCATTGCAAATAACGCACGTAATCGACTTCCATTTGAAAAACTTCTCAAAATCCCATTCAAAATTTCATGAGCTGAATGGAAATGTTTTCCTGCTTCCTACTTATTGTTCACTTATTTTATATCACAAATTTCGGTCGCGACTAGTTTTAGGTTCAAAACCTTAGTGACCCAAGACATTTTCGATTATGGAACTGCGGTATGTCTTAAGTTGCATTAAATGTAGTTTAAAATCTTTGTTATGTTTACATTTACAGGTATTACGAAATCCAAAAGGATATTTTCTTCGTATTTAGGTCACAATGAGAAAGAGTCTAATATAACATCAATATTTTCATACAGTGAAATGTGTTTTCCGGATAGGATTTCCTTTATTCAAGTCAGATTCAAACTATTTGACACTTTTGTTGCGATAATATCAGGTTAGAACAAACGTTTAATTAATGACCTGGAAAACTGTATATCAGCAGTTGCTCGTAATCCCATAAATGAGAGGGTGTTTTTCCAATTTTTTGAGTTCATCTTGTTATGAGTAATGTTTAGAAAACTACACGGTTCTTTTGTTTCGATTAATATTTTCCTACAAATTTCTTGATTTTAATTGACACGTCTGGGTTCAACTAATCTAAAAATAAGTTTCAAATCAAGTCAAGCACAAAGTTTAATAATTTGTGAAATTATTATGTAATGAATGATGGATAATTCTTATAATAGTAGTAGTTTCTCATGCAACCATGGTTAATCTTAACTCATCCTAAAGTTAAACGTTTTTGAGATTTGACAACTAACCAAAGGGATGGACAAGATGTAGGCCGCATTCGAACTGTCGACTGCAACGTTTCTGTAAGTAGCTCGCGAAGCTGATTTGAACATTAAAAAATTATAATGATAAATATTCAGAGCTGATTTCAAGTGAAAATAGAATAACTATGTAGTCGCTCTTAGGTACACTTTCACTAAAAAAGCTATGTAAAAATTTGGTCACCCCTAGTTTATAGTATAATTTTAGGTGATTTTATTGAAAATATTATATTACACAGCAGAGTAGGTCAACTTTTATTGTATGGAAAGTCGCTCAATTTTAAGTGCGTTTAACTTTTACTTTCAAAAATTCTTTTCGGATACCTTAAAAGCATCATCGATTAACTGCTAAAAATTAATAAATTTGTATCTTATTACACAGAATAAAATTTATTAGAAGCATATCATAATGATTTACACTCTTTCTCTCTTCTGTATTTACAAAACAGTAAACCGTTTGTAGGTAGATTGCTGTGAAATGCACGTCAAGTGAATTCAGAAATTTGCAGAATACCATTATGGAGTCCAGATTAAAAGCGTTGAATGTAAACAAATTGAATTTATACGGAGTAATTAAACTTTGTCTTGTATAATATTATCACGAAATTGAATTGAAAGCGAGGAAATCTTATTGTTTCCTCTTCGTATATCTTATTGTTTCCTCCTCGTATATGAAGTAAACTATGATTTATTACCACAATTTTTGACAATAAATGCCCTAAAATAGGCAATCATAAAAATACAGGTTAAATCCACTAGGTGAATAATAAAGGCTTATTAACTATTTTAGGAAAATAACGATGAGATATGTATATGCTAAATACTCAAACGGGTGTAATAACCCACACGGAGAAAAGTTAAGACAGGATCGATTTGAACATTAATTCTTCATAACAAATACTATAAAAACATAAACTAAATGTATGTCGCAATTTGAGCTCAAAATACATTGGGTATTTATTCTAATAACACAATGATTTGGCTAATACTAATAAAATGCTAGATCAACAAAATTATGCGGTAAACAAATGGGATTTACGTATTATAAACAAAATGTTTAGATCAACATAAGTTAACATAACTAAATTCACTTTTAAGTCATGACAAAGCCAGCATCACTTAGTGTGAAGCATGTGAATTATCAAAATAGAAAGCGGTGATAACATAGGTGAAGTAACATACCAACGAGCTCAGATGTGTACAAAGGACGAATAAATGGGTACAAAATAGATAGGTAATTCACAGGAAAGGTCAAAGTTATACGGTATCTATTTTCAATACCTTTTTGAAAAATTCAGCTTTAATAACTTTACGACGCGATTTAAATTCGTCTTCTGGCTATGAAGGTTCATTAAAGAGTTCTTGATTTAAAATTCCCCGTCAGGCAACAGGGCCGAAAATGGATTATATCCTTTCTTTTCACACGGTAACAATTTCTTCATTCGCTCTAAAAACGCGTAATCTTACAGGCAGGCAAATAAAATGCTTACGATGGTAACCTTGTTGCTAAATTAGATGAATGTGGTTATGGAATACCAAAATACGTGAAACTAACTTGAAAGAATTACAAATATTGCTTCATGTGAATTTACATCTGACTGTATTTGATTTAATTCGTCAGATTGATGGTCAGTTTTGATTAGTGAATTTGCATCTGTCCCAGCTCTTATTTCTTCATGTTAACTGAACTTACTGTTTGTGTTTGTGAATTAATCTGAAAGATGCCATAACTCAGTTGAAAGCGATCTTACGTCTTGGCAAGCCTGAATCAACCAGAATGACATTGTACGGTTCTCCAAGTGTCCCAAGCTTGCTTGCGAAACTCTGATATTATTGAGCTCATGCCATAACAAAAAGAGTGGGCATCTCTCAAGGCATGTAGAGAACGGCGACATATTCTAAGACGTAATTCTAATTATATTGATAGAAAAATGCCCAAAAAAGCGCCAAAAACTCAAATACCAAGATATCCAAGCGATTTTCACCTACCTCAAAGTGTTGAAACCTATGACTGCCAATTGCATCAATTACCGCCTTACTAATTTTTTCTCAACTAAAATTTGTTGCCCAAACATCGCAGTACCTAATACTTTTAACCTTCTCTTCGAAGGAGATTTGTAGTTATAGTGGCCATGTAGAACATCACGAAGCCAGTTACGTATTATCTCAAAATCTGACTGACTTGCTTTGGAAAATTGTTGATTACTTAACAGGTCAGGTAAATACCGAAAAAACCTTCGTATAGGTACCATAATGGACGGTGAACGTGAATAAGGTTGTTAGTCTTCTAACTAAGCATGCCCTGCGTTTGGGTCCAGCTCGTTGCGAAATGAACTATTTTGCCTCGCTATCGCCACTTAGCCGTCGCCGATTCGCCTTCTTCGTTAATAATTTATTTTGCAATGACCACTTTGCCGCTGGCTATGTCGCCGTCATTAAAATAATATAATAAAAAATAGAATTAGTAATAATAGAAAAGTGTACGTAATTCTCATATTAAAAAAGTGTTTAAAAATATAGGGTGGTCCAATAAAACCTGCCCACATTTTGAAAACTAATAAAACAAAAACTATTACAGATAAACTTATTTATTTTAAAATATGGAATGGTATTGAAAACCGCGTTCAGTTAATGTGCTTTAAAAATTACGTCTGCTAAATGTTGTCTATTGTTGTCAATACATACTGGAAGACGATTTTTAAAGGTTCTCAGCACCCAACGTATCATGTCTTGTGGAATAGCTGCTACCTCCTCTTAAATTGAGGTCGTCAACATTGTCGAGCCGATGTGTGTAATCCTTAGATATAAGATACTTCCACAGCAAAAAATCACTAGGAGCGAGGTCTGAGAAGAGGGCCGGCCAACAAAATAAGGTTTCGCTGTTACACCGTTTTCTTGAAACTACACATCAAAGTTTTGCAGTCCTAAGTTATGGAGTTGTGGCTTTAAAAAGTGCTCAAGCACGATAACCTAACATTGGGACGTTGCCGTAACTGTTACACCTTCCTCTTCAAAAACATGAAGACTAATAATGGCGTGTATGTATATATATATATATATATATATATATATATATATATAAAAGTTGCACAAAAAACAATCACATTATCAGCGTGCAATGGTCTTTTGTGCAGGATTCGTGGGTTATTATGAAATCAATAGCGGACATTTTGTTTGTTTACACGACCCATCTAATGGAAATGTGCTTCATCGCTACACAAAACACTTTGAAGAATGTTCTCATGTGACTGTTGCCGTCTTCAAAAGTCTGTTGGCTTAAATTGTTGAGCAACCATCATTTTATAAGGACGAAAGTTCAGGTCTTTGTGTAATATTTTTCTTACACTCTCTCGAGGAAGTTGCAGCATGCTTCCTTGCAGAACGTTTTAAGGACTGTAGAATAGCCTCAGCCTCAATATTTTCAGCCATACGAGCACTTTTAAGTCGGCCAGGTGATTTTTTAGTTGCTGGACTTGTTCAGATATACTTGGCCCACTGCAAGATGTCTTCCAAATAGCCACATTTTCATCACGTCGAATATTAAACTATCGGCGAACAGTTTTTTGCACTGCAATCACAGAACTGTTGCTTTTGTAAAACATTTCGACTGCGTAGGCGCGATGCACTCCTGACCAAGCTATAATAGCGACTGGAAACGACAGGAGAGTGGTGAGCGGAAATGGCTATCCCTACTCGTCTCGCCCTTTACTGCCAGCGCTACAGCCGATCAAAGAGTGGAAGGCTTCAGCGGGTCACCCTGTATGGGGTGGGGCAGGGAAGTATCCCTACTTTCTAAATGGCGTTGTGAATGGAGGAGTGATGGTAGGCTCTATTGACGCTGTGTCCTTGCAAGTTTCCATTACTGCCGCCATTAGTGGTAGATGTGCCTTGGTCGAACGAGCAACGCGCTTTTGCCATCGAGACGTATTTTACCAAAACAAGTCTATCGTTGCAGTACAGCATACGCTGCGTACTCGTTATCGAATTCCACCTAGAAATGCTGTGCCTGACCGAAAATCTATATAGTTATGGTGGAGAACTTCCGTGCATGTGGTAGTGTTGTGAAAAAAAGAGTTGGGGCTCAGCGAATCATCCGAACTCCAGAAAACATTGACCGTGTATGAAGATCGATTTTGCAGTCCCCTAAGCGTTATTCCCGCAAGCAAGCATCCGCCCTGACGCTTTCTAACCGTACTGTCCGTCGAATTCTTAACAAAGACCTGCACTTCCATCCGTACAAGATGGTCATTGCTCAACGACTCTCACAGCGGGACCGGCAAAATCGAGTACAGGCATGTGAAAGATGCACGTGTTTTGTTTAATGACGAGGCGCACTTCCACATTTCTGGAAGTGTTAATAAGCAGAATATACGTTATTGGAGTGGTAAAAACCCTAGGGTAATTCATGAGAGGCTTCTACCTAGTGACAAAGTGACAGTTTGGTGTGCACTAAGCAGTGAAGGCATCATTGGACTTCATTTCTTTGAAGAGAACAACTATGCTGTTAACGTCAATTCTTGAACCCTAACTTCAACAGATTAATTTGGGACAAGTGTGGTTTCAGCAGGATGGTACCACGGCCCATATTGCTAGAAATTCAATGGCTGTTTTGAGGGAAAGGTTCCGCGGTTGCCTGATCTCTCGGTGCGGTGACATTAAATGGCCCGCGCGCTCGCCGGATTTAACGCCGTGCGACTACTTTTTATGGGACTAGCTCAAAAGTGAGGTGTTTAAACATCGACCCAGGACCCTAGAAGCCTTGAAGTATGCAATACGCCTTGAAGTTGGCCGCATTCCGCAAAAGATGCTTCGCAGAGTTATGGAGAACTTCCGAACCCGGCTAGATCAGTGCATTGTCAGTGAGGGACATCACTTGAATGATATGTTGTTTAAAACTAAATAAAATTAACTTCCAGTTGTACCTTTCTGATACCACAATAAAGTTTTGTTCTAACATTATTTGTTATGTTTTTATTTACCTTCAAAGTTAGGGATACTTCCCTGCCCCGCCCTGTACGATGGTTGATTTGAAAATATTTTAACAAACATTAAAAAAGATGCGTTTTCTTTTTCAACAGAACTGTTTTCGGAATGTTTATGTTTAAAGGTCATCTCGATGTCATAAAAAATTATTTTTTAATTAGCCTTAGTTTCGTGTTTTGTTTTAAATTAATATTGATAGTATTTTTTAGTTTGGAATGACGTCATAATTAGAGAGTTTATGTCAACAACCTAAAAATTTAATAATAAGTATTGTTATGGAAGTCTAGTTAGATTTTTATGCTAAGTGCTACCTTTCCGCAGTTGCCAACAATTGGCTACAGTTTATTTTGTTTCAAATGTTAGTTTGCGTCTGTTATATTCAATCGCAGATCTATTTTAAATAGCACTTGAAATGTACGAGTAGGAATAATTACGTCATTGAAATGCTATATTGAAAGAGAACATGACAATTTTTTTTAAATGTAGGGTTTGTTTGTTTACATGTTTTGCGTATGTGACGTAATTTTAAACTTGAAATAAAAATACTACAAATATTTGTACCATGTTAAGTTACTAATTATAACGGGAAGTATTGCTGAAATCTTTTTGTACCAATTTTATCAAAAATTACAATTGTCAACTTCAATTGGATATTACACATTAAATTTTTGAAATTGACGGTGAATGGGCGGCGGTGAAACATCAACGGCGAACTGGTGGCAAAATGATGTCAACGAAACATCCTGGATTAAAAAATATAACAGTTTAGAATAAAAGCGAATTTTTTTGGCAGTCAAATCATAAAAATGAAGTAGACAGTCTTACCAAATTTCTACAAGTCAGATTAACCCGAAATACGTGCATAATCTGACAAATTATGTTAAGGTGATAATTTTGATTAGAAATTGGGAATAAATAGATTTAAATCCCTAAAGTGTGATCAATTAACAACAGAAAATTTTGTACAAAACGTGCAAAATTACACCAATGCTCACTGAGCCTAGTTGTACGTATAATTCAACCTAGTTACCAGTAATGAGAAACGATACCAGTTTTTTACATAAATACGTGTTGCGATAAATCAAACTGACTTAGAAAATGAGCCTTTCATTCGAAACTTGCTACTATTAACTTTTTTGAATAAATTCATTGAGAGTCATTCGTTTTGATTTTATTTTTCAGGTCTTGGTAGGCTGATGTTTTGTAGCGCTTTCACTATTCTTAGCCTTTTAAATAATACTAATAAATAAGTTCCGTATTTTTTAAAGCGAAAGCTTGAAATTTGTTGTTTTGCTTTTCGATATCATCTGCTGTACATAACACGTTCACGGTACATTGTATGTATCACAAATGAAAGGTCTGAATAATTGATTTTTTAAATAACGGTCCTTCTACTACAATTAAATGTCTCAGATGTAACAGTACTTAGCATTGAAGTAAGTTTGCTTACTTGGCCGAGAAATGATTGTATGCGTTAACGCCGCTAACCTAAATCTAGTTTGCAATTAAGAATCTTTCCTTACTCAAGAAACACGGTTGGGACAATTTCAAAAAATTATAACGTTATGTGAACTTTAACCGTGTTCGTTAAAAGCGTATTTGTTCTAATTGACTTTCAATTAAACTACCTTATTACTGGTATTAATATAACGGAATGCAGTAATTCACATGCAGGGTTTGCTATTTTACGTTGTACCTAACATGTTTTTATATGGGTTAATTCAACCTTGTTTTTTAGGTCTCATTTTGTCTTTCTGTTTCTAAAGAAAATTGTATACATACAGATACAACTACAGCACTGTTCTTTCTGATGCACCTCTTTCGTAATGGAGCATCCTAAAAATAAATTTGCAACCATCCATAGATATTCCAGTTTTCGGTTCTAGACGAAACTCTTGAAGCAATTTTCTTCAACAAAATCCCGAAAGGAAATCTCGCCGGGCCCTTTTAATCTCAATTGTTGTAATCATATCAACTAACTTATTGTAACGAAACTAGCTAATTGTTTTTACAATGTTTATTTATATTCACTTAATTCTACACTTATTTATAAGTAACTATGTACACTAATTTATTTTA